>CM024239.1:24537174-24576557 GCA_013421045.1 Propylea japonica
AGCGGATATCTTGTCATGGAAATATAGGATTCCGTATACCAATTGAATTTCCTATGGTTCTGTTGACACTATGACCCCAAATTTTGCATGAAAATTCAGTACCTTCACTCGAATCGGATATCTTTTTATGATATAATGTTTTTTTTTTTAATATTCCATTTGAACTTTCTATGGTTCTGTGTACACATGGCAATTCTGACGAGGCTTATATGAGCATCTTGCAGGTGGCAGCAACACTTTCATTTCGATATTTCTTGGAACACCCTGTACGATATGGCTGGTTAACGAACGTAACCAAGGTAATTGGAACCAAACTCACTCTGAAAATTTTAAGTCTCCATAACAATCCCTTCGAAAATTATCGTGCTAACGGACGGACGGCCGTCCCCACGGACAAATTGAATTTGACCACGAAGTCGTCTTCAGGGAGTCGAACCCTATCGCTTGAGACCAGGGGGTCGATTCTTGAATTAATATGTTGTGTTCGCGAATCGACAAATGTCGACCAACTTAGCAGGAAGTTGGTCGACAATTGTTGAATCGCGAATACGACATTATTCAAGAATTACCCCGTTTCAGCATTCAGCATTTGGGCAAAACGATATAGCCATAGACTAACTAACGGGAATAGATGAGACAGTAGTAGAACAAGCTTCAACGACATCTTTTTTTGTACAACATTACTAATTCGTGAAAAAAGCTCAATTGAAAAAAAGAATCTGTATCGTAAAGCTGCCTCAAAAAGAATTCTGTAGTGCACCTTTGAATAGGTAGGTACACCCATATACAAGGTGCAAAAAGTTTTTTGAAATTCAATTTCCAAAAGGAATCAGAATGGATTCGTGCAAGTTATCGATGATGAGGAAATTTATTTTCATGAAATAATACCTGCAACGAACTTTCATCTGATTTTCTTTTGGAATCGAGAAGTGAGGATCAATAATCAATTCTGGATAGAATAAAAATTTATTAACTGAAATAGATTATCACCAATTAAATACAGATTCATTTCATAAATATCTAATCAATAAACTAATAATTGCATTTAAAACATTCTCAAAACTAACAATAATGAATTCATAATACAAAATATGAGTATTTATCTACTAAACTTATTCAATACATGAAAAACTTTTTTGAAACTATGTTAATTCTTATAGGTAACAGAATATATATAATATATATTTCGCAATTACCTTTTTGCATCTCGATTTTCACATCCAATAGCACAACACATCTTCACTCTTGCAGGCATATCGAAATCATGATATTTCAAAAGGAACGTGTCAAACCACTCCTTGTGTCAGTTGACAATTCAAAGGTTTTTTGATAATAACGATTTTACATACTTACTATTTTCTCGATAGATTTCTATGAATGCAACGACATCTACTATCAAATTGAGAATAATTTTTTCGTGTATTAGTATCCTCCTCCGACAGGTGGCGCGACATATACGAGTGGCTCATCTATTATTTTAGTTTGTCTATGGATATAGCACTCGTTCAAGTAAACGAGCGCTCAAAAACTCTAAAAGGTTCCAAATTCACGTCAGTTATTTTCTGTCATTTTTTCTCAAGTTACGTCATCATTATTAAAACATTACCTTGTGCTTATATTGTTCCCTATTATTCATTAAAAGCTTAAAGTCACAATGTCAACTCTTAACCTGAAAAATGAACACGACTATGTACATCCTTTGTTGTAATTGGCTGGCTACCTTCTTTTTGCATTCTCTTTTCACTTCAAGTTTGGGGCATGGTTTATCCATGTCGGTTAATTACTGAAACTAAGGCAGACATACATTTTTGACTCTACAAAAAATGTATATACAGCACCAAAGTTTTTAATTAGTGAGGAGTTCAAGCACAATAGTTCAATGTATGTCGTAATATAATAACTGTCGACACGAAAGAAATATGAGCGACATACAAGTAGGCCATTTATGATATAAAGATTAATATTACATCGTGTGCCTTCATACCTATCAGATTACACTACTTGAAAATAAATATCAACTACCTTTTGGAATTTCAGGCCGACAATTAATTCGTTACAAACTGAGTATGATTTTAGAATTTATAATTTTTATTTACTAACAATTTACATCCGTGTAAGTGATTGGAAAAATTCCCCGGACCAGGGCCTATTGCACTAAAATACTTTGAACTTTTCACTTTGCATTCTGACAAATTTGCAAAGTGAAAATTAATTATGTTGCGTAACATTTCTCCCAAAATTTGATTTTACTATGTGTTTTCACTTTGCACTTGCGTTTCTTCAATGCACTTTTCAATTATGAAGGCGTTTCGTGCAACGTTTTAATTTGAAAAGTGAAAAGTGCAAAGCGAAAAGTTGCAAATATTTGGTGCAATCGGCCCCAGTCGAATTATTCTCTTCATCTTTTGACGTATATTTGAGGCTTGAACGAGCAACCCTACAAAATGAGGTGTTCGAATCCCTCAAAATCAATTTTTAGCTCAAATGAATATTTCGGTTAAGTATCTTAAAAATATTGTAAAGCAACATTTTCTCAAATAACGAGATAAATCCTTTCCAACGGTGAATATAAAAATTAAGAAAAGTCCTGATCAGGAACTTTTGAGCGCTCGTTCTTTGGTGGAGCAATAAGACTATTACCTCAAAGTTTATATTGAATTTGAGATTGATACCAAATATATAAATGCAAAATCTCGTTACAATCGTGAATTATATTCTGGAAATTATTCAGAAAATGAAATATGTAAGAAAATGAATTAAAAAAATTAATATCTATGATTCTGATGATGCGATCCTCCTGAAATTTTGCACGAACACTCAGTATATTATTTTTCATTCTAAAAATGAATTTCACTCGAATCTTATATTCTGTTATGGAAATATAAAGATTCGTCTTTCAATATTCCAATTGAATTTTCTATGGTTCTGGTATTTTGAAGGGACATATTTTATGGTACACCCTGTACGATTTAACTGGTTAACGAACATAACTGAGCCATTTGGGACCCGAACTTATCCTGGGACAATCCCTTCGAAAGTTATTGTGCTAACGGACAGCCCCACGGACAGAATTGACCACGAATTCGTTTTCAGGTATAACCCTATCGTTTGAAACAATTTTCGGTTCAGAATTCGAAAATTACAGACATTACATTACAGACAAGTAGAACGAATGCTCGAAAGTCAAAACATTTCCTTATGTTGCCTTCATTTTCTGTTCTTAGAATTCGTTTATCAGGTTATAATACGTTACTTCGATCATCTATAATTATAATCTGTTGACTTAATACAAGAATAATTTGGACATGAATTGCACTGTAGATAACTCAATAAATACACCATTTAACGAAAGAGAAAAACACTATAAAAAGTCACTATTTATTCGTAATTATCGAAAGTGTCCATGTGATGTAATGATTTAACTATTTTTTTAATCGAGATTCCAACTAATTCACCATTTTAGAAAGAAACTTATTATTATTATGCATAGTATACCAGATGGGTTTTTTTCCGATAAAACATCTGATTCTCCCATTAATTGAAAAGAAAATCGTCTGAAAATGTCATCGTGAAAAAACTTTTTCTTCATCATTTTTCAAATATCTACATTCTCACTATATTTGGGAGATATTTTATCATAACCTACAAGTTTGACAACTTAAAGGCAATCACATTCATTTTCTACGCGAATATTTTCAAAAAATGTTTCGATATTATCAATGATGAATGAAAGTGCCTTTTTATGCGGACTTTCTGGCAAATACTGTCAAACGTTGATAAGACATACCTGTATTATAGTCTCAAGGCAAACTCACAAAAATCACCAATTTGTGTTTGAAGCAAATAAGAGAATTCGTAAACTTGTATTTTCTTCGATGTTTCGGCAGTGATATTGAAATTTATCAGCTGAATCAAAGCACTATCAAGTAGTATAACTCAAGGAATGTATGAAATTTCACAGCTACTAGTAACCTCGCAATGTTCAATGGCAAATTTAATGGTTCAATATTAATTATCATCGATAAATACTGAACGAAAGTGTACACAAGTCGTCATATATCTAGGTTTCAAACGAGCATGCCTTGTTCACTAGCAATGGATTGTTTGAGAAAATAATAATGCACAAATTGAAGAATTATCAAGATTACCTTCATCCTCTCTGTCCATTTAACACAACGACGATAAAAGAAGACGAATTAATATTTTATGATGGCAGAACAAACTCAAGGAATGTACAGTATACAATAATTTCTTTCAATGTGGGATCAGGCAATAATCGTCATCGAATGAACGCTGCAATTATGATAATCTTCATCATCAATAATAATTGATCCTAATCAAAAGAATTGAAGGCCAGAAAAATGGGAAGAAAAGTCAAGAGAAGCACCTTAATTGAGTCAAATGTTTCGCTCGTTTTTATTGGAAAATTAATAAAAGGACCATTTTATCAGAAAGTGTGAAGCACTATTTTAATTCCTAAATAGGTAACCCAATATTGGATGGTGTGTGAATGCCTGGACAATCTGAATAAACTAAGAAAAGAACCCAAAAGAGTGTACATGATATGGATTCCAGGACACTCCGGAATCGAGGGAAACGAAGATACTGACGATCTCGTCCAGAAGGATCATAATTGAAGGCTAAGGACTTTTATGTGTCATAGGGAAAACATCTACAAAAAAGATACAAAAAAGAATACATGAAATGGGGAGCAGGCAGACCGAAAGGCACTCGGCACTCTGCCTCTCGGGCTTAGAACTCTCCAAGAAGTTTCTCGGTACGTTCAATAAAGGAAAGCCAGAACTCTCTTTGAATTCAAGGAGAGGCTGCACCTTTTCACATGATTTTTCACGGGTCACTTCAGTCACAGATCTCCTGAAAAAACAAGCTGTGACCAAAAACGATGAGTGCAGAATTTGTGTGCAGGAGTAGTAAAAACCAGAACATCTTCTAACGGAATTTCTGGCCATCGGTTCCCAACGGAGGCAGTGCTTGGGTGAGGAAATTATCATTAAAGACGAAGGACCTACCTTTGAGTAGCGATGCACGAGTGATTAGTAATGATTCTTGAACCCAATATTACCCCTATTAACAGAGTGTGAAATAATAGCTCATAGTGAAGGTTTTCTAGGGGCACAAAACAAATTGAAGAGAGAGTAGTTAAAGTGCGAATGGATTATAAATATTTCGAAAACTAAAATTTATGTATTTAATCATAATGAACCTAATTTCATAATGATAATCCCAAAAGCATATTCGTGATGCAATCCAGAACTGAAAATCAAACAATCAAAACTTAATATGTATGCGAAAAATAATCTGTGAGGATTCTGCATTTCTAATAAACTAGGTTTTCACTCCCAGTCTCCGAAACAGAAATAATTAGAATATTTTAATTAATAAGGAGTGCTCCTACGAAAATTTTCGTACTTATTCGTCAGGAGCAAATTGGTTTTGAAAAAATTGTTGCCTAAAGGTAAAACTAAAAAAGGAAATAAAGGAAAAAAATGTAACGTTTCGGTGTCTATATCAGACAACTTCTTGCAGTCTAATTGACATTGAAAGTTGTCAACACATAGAGATGTTGATTAATTAATTTTGAAATTTCCTGATGTAATTTGTTTCTTCAATGAATCAATCCAAATACATCTATTCCAACAGAACAATTGGCCAAATTATCTACTTCACCTAACAAATTCATCTTAATTAAATTATTTTAATTATTTCCGTTTCAGAGACTGCGAGTGAAAACCTATAAAGTTTTTTAGAAATACATTCATTTACCTATCTCAAAATGGAAGGATAACTAAAACCAACAAAATCAGCGCCTGTCCGACTGCCTATGTTGTCATGTTTTGACATCCCCGGTGATGCTCAAGTATAATTGCATCTCTAATGAGTATGTTCAGCAAAATAAATTCCCACGGCTCCTGGGTGGAGCGCGGAAATCAAAGTAGGACTGAAACTGACGTTAGCATCCCCCAACAATTGGGGCAAATAAACCCAGCTTTTTATTTGCCTGAATAATTTCCCAAATCACTTTAGTTGGAAGTGAAGTGATTTCGACAATTAGAACATGACTTCTTCGAATGACAATAAAAGAAAAGATAAGGTTTGAAATCGCAGTACCAAAGCAGATTATTGACGATAATTCCGAAGGATACTAGCAATGAAAACCGAGGAAAATAATTCACTTTATTGTTGTTTTTTATTTGTTGTTATTTTTAGAAGTAAACTGTAAACTTTCACCAAATTCTAGGTTATTTTATTGTGTGTGATTAAAGTGATTTCAAAATCAATGTCAAATAGAACACGCATCAACTGATTTTGGACTTTTGGAAGTGATGCAGCGTCAAATAGAAAAGGCCTAAAATTACAACCTATTTCGTACTGTGAAGTAGGCCAGTGCAAATAGTTCTCATTCGAGTTGGAGTTAAGTTCCATTGAAATAGCTTTATTGCTCTGATGAACGATCGCTCAAAAGCACCTGCTTAGGACATTTCTTAGATTTTTGAAGCGTACAAAATTCATGAATGATGAAATGAATTCTCTCGATTGCAGATTATTATTTATTTATTTAGCGTATGGCAACATCACAGATAATTACATAACAAGAATAATAAATTGCTTATGACATCTATATTGAAGGGTGGCAGACTCGTGTGCACTAGGTCCGAGTTCCTTGTCAATTGGTTCTTAGAAGAGCCGTTTAATGATAGTGTCATCATTTGTTGTACCTGTGATCCTTTTGCCAGGAGATCAAAGATAAACTGAAGATTGTCTGGCAGATTGTTGATGTTTTATTAAGTTATATAGAATGAAAATGTCCATTCCAACATTTATTACTGATAGCGGAAAGCGATACACGTAAATTATCAAATTTTTCAAGCTATTCACTTCACTGATGGTTCCATTTTCGTCGAAGTTCATTATAGACTCGATCATTTACTATTATCCGAAATTACATTCGATCAATCGTGAGATGTGGAACATAAAATAAAATATCTAGATACGTATTTATAAAGGTCCTCCCTTCGCTTCTGAGCAATTCGTATAAAAGGAAGAAAATAATGAAGATGCATTTCAACAATTACTTTTAGATCAGTACCTACCATTAAATATTGACAGCGAGTCGTAAAAGAGAAGCTTTTAACATACGAGATTCCTCTCTTGTTGCGAAAATGAAGCCATTACTTGATTTTGATAGAGAACTAAAAGACCAAATCTTCGATTCAACATTTCTTTATCCTCGTTTATTTTGATGTGAAATTCCAAATTTCATTAAAAATGTTAGCTTCGGGAGTATATTAAAAAAATGTCATGCCATGTAGTGAGGCAATGAATACTGCGTCATACACATTTTTGCCAATGAAATTAAGAGGTAAGTACGAAAATGCATAAAAACTTTTTATGTAGAACGCTAACATCTGTGAGGAAATATCATTTCGATGATTCCAACTAAATCAATTCTTAGTGTAAACAAATCGCAGGTCGAAATCTTTTCGGGGCTTGTTTATATCGTTAAATTAGATTCGATAATAAATAGTTTAAAAAGATCATGTTTGTGTTTGAGATTCACTGGTTTACTCTCAAACAAATTCCACTGACCCCACTCTGTGTTGAGGAGCAGGCGCTAAATGTTTTCCATATGAAAATTAATTCCCTAAAAATTGTCGTAGCGAACACACGGCACGCGTTTTCAAAATAATAGTTAATTGTTGTTAATACAATTCCATCTCATCTCTAATTATTACAATTCAGACATATTGATTATCATCTCCACTGTTATATTTATTGTTTGTAAATAAAAAAGAAAATTGAAGAAGGTTTCAATTCACACTTTATGTGCGGAACCGAAACCGTACCAGTTTGTTTTTTTTTTAAATCTGATATAAAATATATAAAATGAATGTTGCTGCATAAATTGAGTTAAGAACTTGCGAATCTCTTTATGTAAAGCAATACAAAAACAGAAAGAAGCAAATACAGTGGAACCTCCCTATAACGAACGTCTGTATAACGAATTTCGTACAAGACATTGCACTTTGAATCCAAATTTCATGTTAAAAACACCCTCTAAACGAAGTAAATTCTCTTTACAACGAAATATTGAAAGTACATAAATTTTTGAATGGGTAAGAAGGTGTAAGGGTGGTCTTTTTCCGAAATGTTTCGGACGTACGTAATACATCCCGACCTAAACTAAATCATTACGGCGGGCAGAGAGATCCTTCTAAATCAGGTTTTGAATACACATCTGGATGTTTGGTTTCAATCTAACCATTACGCTAGTGTGAAAAGTTGTGCGAAAATGTCTAAAAGCAAGTGCTTAAGTTTGAATGATAAACTTAAATTTATCAGTGAAGTCGCCGCGACATGCCGACTATAGAAACAAATTTTCTGTATAACGAAATTTCTTTATAACGAATTTTTTGCGGTTTTTCGCGCTTTCATTATAGGGAAGTTCCACTGTACTAAAAATTAACACATATTGGAAAACGATCATTCAAATGTCCATATCCTGTTTTCATTTATGAATTCAATTTTCCTGTACAATCTTATACCTTCCCAAAGTTTTGATTTTGTTTCTTCATGAAAGTTGCGAGTTAAATTAATATTTGAAGAAGCCTTTGGGGGCTTCTTCATATTGTGCAAATAAAATATCTTGAAAACAATAGGTCATCGTGTTTGCAGCCTGTATTTCTACACGACTGTCAACACTCTAACCTCTGACAGAAACGACTTCAAAACTTGGGATCTCCAAGGTATTTTCAGATCTCGATAGGAATTCATGAATGAGAAAAACGTTTTTCAGGTTATTACTTCGGACATTTCGTGGGCAGTTTTAATTTATTCAAGTAATTTCACTTCACCGCGTATATACAAGCCGAGAATTTCCATGACATTCTGTATATTTTCAAACGACAAATAAGCCCCACTAGACTCATTTCGCTGAATTACAAATTGAATATCCGATTTCAAGATAAGACCATAATAAATAATATAAACAATAGTATGCACGCTATTTAAAATCAACTTTTTTAATATTACATCACTCGTTGTTTTCTATTTTATCCTACAAATTGTAGATTAATTGATCCAAACAAGAGACTACCTGAAACCTACTTCGTGAGGCGTACAACAATAGCAAGAAAAATCGGAAACTCTGAATATTACATAAGTTTTCCAGGGATATAAAATTCACGGTTTGCGTGTCGTTCGAACACGGTGGACACGATTAATTTCCTCGCTATTTGTTTTACATTTTTCGAAACAAAGACCGTATGAATTTTCCATGAAGTCGCGTGAATTAACTTGCAATATTTTTTTCCAACGAAATGATAATCCGTGAACTATAAATAGGCTCCTATTTCTAGTCTACCGCAGTTTATTTTGGAAGCAGAAAATTAAATAATCACACATACCTAGTTATTAAACTGACGGCAATTCTATGAATGAGCCGATCTGTTGATACTTTGGATTGATTGATATCGGTTCGAATACCTGTTGTATATACCTTGAAATTCCCGATAAATCATTAAGACATATGGAATTTGGAATGTGAAAATTAAAATACACAATACATGAATAACTCTACAGAGTGGGCAAAATAGGAGATCCTTTGAGCTTGTGAACCCTAATAGAGAAAAGTCGAAATTGACCGTTTTTTTCTGCTTCTGTTTATGCAAGGAAAAAATAAAAATAAATTAGAGTCCCAAATATAAAATTTTATTTTGGCTTACAACTCGAATACAAAAGATAGATTATTGCAATTGCCATCAAAATATTTCCACTCGTTTCATTCCATCTAATTTTTTTTTATTTCAAAGAACTTAGAAAAGTACTTTTAGATGAGTAATAATCTGTCTGAAAATATGAACGAAAGATTCTTTTAACTTTCTCCCTTAAATGCACCGTTTTCGAAATATATTCTATTGGAATTGAAGAAAAATCGTATCGTATATCTCGAACATTTCATAGTACTGAAAACAGCTTTCGTGAGCATTTTCTAATCATGATAAGCCACGTTTTTCCTCAACTATAAATCGGTGAAGGTTTTGAAAGGTAAGTGGGTGTTAACTCCATCAACTTCTACGCTTATGGAAAATTACCGCTTTTCAGAAGCCCGTGTGAACCGCCAATGCCTACACAAAAAAGGTATCCCTCATCATAAGCTCTGAAATCGACCGTTTTCCAGAAAAATTACCTTTTTGAAATACATGGTCAATTTTTTCACTCGTAGTAAGGAATTTTCAACGAAATGATGTTATTCAACATCAAATTTGATTTTTTCTCTGGCGTAGAACCAGTAGTCCCTTTCTAGTGTAGAAAACAATGGCGGTTCAAATGGACGACACAAAAACCGTACTTTTTTCATTAGCGTAGAAGTTCAGGAGAAAGACACCCACTAACCATCCAAAACCTTCACCAATTAAGACCTGAAATGAAAAATTGTCCAAAAAATGAAGTTTATTTGAAAATACAACAAAACGAAAACAGCTTGAAGCTTCAAAAAAATTATTTCATTAATATTGCATCACAGTATTCCATTCGATTGGACCAATTCTAGAAATTGTGAATTTATTTAATGAAATACTCGACTGACTTCAGTAACGTCAACCAAAATCTCAATCAACCATAAAAAAAATAAGAAAAGCCCTGAGCAGGAGCTTTTGAGCGTTCGTTCTTTGGTGGAGCAATAAGATTATTACCTCAAAATTTCATATGGGATTTGAGATTTATACCTAATATATAAATGCAGAATCTCAGCAAAATCGGAATTATATTGTAAAAATTATTCAAAAAATTAAATATGTAAAAAAGAAATTAAGTAAGAAATTCCATGGTTTTGACGATGCGATCCCCTTGAAATTTTGCATGAAAATTCAGTATAGTAATTTGCACTCTCAAAATAAATTTCACTCGAATCGGATATTCTGTTATGGAATATAAAGATTCTTCTTTCAATATTCCAATTGAACTTTCTATGGTTCTGTTGACACTATTGCCACAAAATTTTGCATGAAGATTCAGTTCATCAATCTTCATTCACAAAAAAATTTCACTCGAATCGGATATCCTGTTATGGAAATATGAAGATTCTTCTTTTCAATATTTCAATGGAATTTTCTATGGTTCTGTTGAAACTATGGCCACGAAATTTTGGATGAACATTCAGAATATCGATTCTTATTCACGAAGAAATTTTCCCCCGAATCGGATATTTTTTTATGGAAGTATGAAGTTTGCCTATTTTTTTCAATATTCCAATTGAATTTTCTATGGTTCTGTTGAAACTATGGCCACGAAATTTCGGATGAACATTCAGAATATCAATCTCCATTTACGAAGAAATTTTCACTCGAATCGGATAATTTTTTATGGAAATATGAAGTTTCTTTTTTTAAATATTCTAAGTGAATTGTCTATGGTTCTGTTAACACTATGGTCACAAAATTTTGCTTGTGGCTTGTTATCGGCATCTTGCATTTGGCCGTAACAGTTCATTCCGATCGCTTTCGTATTTTCTGAGATATTGCGAAACAAAATTTTTGAATGGTCACCCTGTAAGATTTGGCTGGTTAACGAACTTAGCCGAGCCATTCGGGACATGAACTCATTCTGAAAATTTCGAATCTCTAGGACAATCCCTCGAAAGTTATTGTGCTAACGGACAGCCGGACGGCCCCACGCACAAAATTGAATTTGACCACGAATTTGTCATCAAGGAGTCCTATCGTTTGAGACCCTTTTCGGATCAACACTCGAAAATTACAGACATTTGGGCAAAACGATATAATACTCGTTTAAGAAGACAGAGCGCTCAAAAACGCATAACATGAATAGGAATATAAATCTAAAATTTTTCCCCAACGACTCTGTAATTCGGTGAAGGTTCCTCTGAATTACACAGAACTTTCCAATTCCTCCCACTCAAATCATCTGCGGGTTCGAAACCCATTTGTCGTTAGAATTAATTGAAATGAGTCAAGCCTTAACGTGAGAAGTACAAATACCGAATTCAACATTCGTGCGTGCAGATCTGAAATAACTTATACCGACTAACCGAAAACCGTAAGCAAATTCGGCTATACAACCGGCAGTTAATCAAAATATCGCAAAATCTTTGCAGCCGAATAAAACCTTATCGAAAACTCCGTGAATTGATAAATGGGCGGGTAAACGAAGAAAACAGAGTCGTTAAATGAAATTTTCGTGGGTTGCGAAAACATTGTTAGACTTCGATCAATTCCGTGGGATTTTTCTAAGCGATTACAAAGGAAACTCCATTCAGTAAGTCGCCGGAAATTAATTACTCACCGAATTTAATTAAGCAAGGCCTAAAATCCATGAATTTTCGGAGAAAAATTCAAACTCACCTGGAACAAAAATAAAAATATTTAGTATGAGAAACAATTGATTTTTTAGCGAGCAGTATAAAAAAGGGAATCAATTCAGTCAATATACCATAATACCAATTCGCTACTGATACGCAATAATGAATTATCGAAATGAAAAATCATTATTGTCTTTAATTGATTTTATCCCATTTTGACGCTTAAAGACGACAATATTCAACCCATGGTAACAAGGGTAAGTTGACGTTTATCCACTGAGTGAATATATTTTTTTTTTAATTCACTAGTGAAATAAAATGTTCACCACTCACTTTGCTACGTATCCCCTGGAATGTTTGCTTCAAAAAGGCGGTGACTTGGTGAAATCTGCCTATTTCTATTTTTTCTTTCAGAGCCAACATTTTCTTAAGTTGCGATAGTAGGACCATAAAGACGACGACTTAACTTTTTTGGATTGTTCGGAAATATACGCCAAAATTATTTTTTTTCTCCAACCATCAAAAATGTTGACTTTTCTGTACTATTTTCAGGTGCAAAAGTCATAAATTCTCTTACCGTACAAAAATTTGCTCGTTGCTTAGCAACACTTTTAATCCTAGGATTAAAAACGCTGCTTTTAATCCTTGGATTAAAAGTAATGCATTTGAAGTCTACTTGACAATCACTGTCATGATTCTGTGTTCAAATTCATAACCAAATTATGAACGATTTTTCACTAAAACCAATTTTATTGTAATTTTGACTTGGTTGGAGAAAGAATAGTATATATTATTCGGATTAAAAGTGCCTATTTTAACTCGCAATTTTGCATTCGCTCGGCTACGCCTCGCAACTGCAAATATTGCTCGTAAAAAAAAGATGCACTTTTAATCCTTATAATATAATATACTATTTCGTTGACACCTTTGGCTTTTTATTATTTCTCCAGGCACAAAATGTAGTATATTTCTTTTCGTACAATATTTTTGATTTAAATGGAATTACTGCTTCTGCTGCCTCATTTGCTTCTTGTATAATACACTCAGGAACTACACCTCGTCGTCAACGCTCAACATTTTTTCGAAACCAAAATTCTTTGACTGTTCTATAATTTTCATGACACTTACAAACAATTAATTGCATAGTGCCCTAACAACCATCGATCGAAGGGAAATCTCGTTATGAATTTGAATTATACCTAATGTTTTCTCCAAAAGTATACATTATTTGAATTTTCATCAAAATGGGATAAATTTTGTATACGACACGTGAGTTAAAAATGTTTATTCACTCGAAGAAATTAACCCACTCGCCCTACGGGCTCGTGGTTCAACTTTCTTCTCATGAATTAACATTCATTTAACTCACTTGTTGTATAAATAACTATTAATGTAATTATAAAACTGAATATTTCGAGATAATAAATAGTTGAGCCATTATATGTTTAAGACCAAACAATCCTTGTATGGAAGATTCTCGTGAATAGAATTTATAAGTTATAAAATATCTTTTCAATAAAGAGAATTCCATGCTTGGATGATCACACTCAAACTACCGGGCGGTTTGAGTTTCCTATAAAGATATGGAGGTATAACTCAAGGTCGTATACACAAAGGGGGTACGCCACCATCAGTAAAGAACACTCTTGACAGTGAAAAAATTACTTTGAATTTTTAGCTGGAATTATACAAGATCAATGTTTTTCTCGTGATATATTTATTCATTTTTTTTCTTTTGTTGTGCCACACCGTGTTTTATTCACATTTCAGTTGTTGAATATTTTCATACAACAAGCTAACTTATCCTCCGTATTCAAATATTTCACTATTCGACTCATTGTGAAAGGAAACGAATCAAAGTCGATACACGAACAAATACTATTATGTCAATAAACTCTGTTCACATATAAAAAACAAACAGAATGAAATTATGTTAGCATGCTATTTAAGTCGATGACTAAGTTGCAACTCTGAAAAATTCGACACAACAGAAAATTCGATAATCTAATGTACACAGGCCACCATTTTTTTTTTTTCAAAACAAATCTCGTATAAGTATTTTTGCACAGAAAAATGTTGGTTATCAAAATATATCCGTATCATTGAATCGACGGATTCAGTTCAATAAAATTAATATCTTTCGAATCAGTGACTTGAAGAAGAGCTGGGAACACGTGAATTCATTTGGAATTCGACGCATTTATTTGGTAAAATAATGCAATATGTTACTCCAATCCCTTAACTGCAAACCCACCTAACTTTTTGTTTCGAATGCTAACATAATGTCGTGTGTAGGCTCGTTGAAAAGCTCGTGACAGATGTAATCTTCCTTACTACTTTCTTATTTTACTGATGTGGTTATAAGGAAATAAGACAAAACTCTTTATATGCAGGACGCTGGTTTGAAGGACGTGGTATAATTGAATGGCCACCAAGATCTACTGACTTAGCGCCACTAGATCACTTTCTCTGGAGATGTATCAAAGACAAAGTTTATAGAAACAGGCCGACTTATATTGAAGATCTAAAAAATAGTATCAGACTGGAAACAAATAAAATACCAGCAGAGACCATTCAAAATTCTATAGACGAGTTTAACCATCGCTGGATCATGAGAAGTACAATGAAGGGAATTTTCAGCATCTGCTATATTGAATTCACTCGTAGATGATACTAAGGAAGTTTGAAATGTTTTGGTTTCCAACGAGTTTCGTCGTATTTCCTAATAAGCACATAGGTTAAATAAAAAATGGTACGATAAAATTATGTCACGAGCTTTTCAGCGATCCTACACATGACATATGTTTGAAAAAAGTAGGGTGGGGTTACAGCAAAGGGGTTGAAGAAAAATATTCCATTTTGTTGCCAAAAAACACGTCATATCGAAATCAATTTACGAATTTCTGCTCTTTTCAAGTAACTAATTCAGAATATACTGATTTATAAAGGTCTTTTGCCCAGCCCTTTATAGATACCATCATATTATAATAATGAAATATAACAATTAAAGGTGAGAACTGAAATATTCTCGCACAATATTTGGCCTAAAAGGTGTGGCAGAATAAAAGAATTTGTCATAAAATTTCAGCATTTTTTTGTTTGTTATCGGAAGAAAATCATAACAGGTAAAACATTGTTCAATAATATACATGACCTGAAAATCATTCTTTGTTAAAGTTGGAACTTTATGAGAAGTGGAAGGAAAAGGTTGCGTGATCAAATTAATCCATTTGAAATGCCGGATGCCCAGAAAATGTTCAGATTGAAAAATGTCGAATGCCCAGTTTGTGAACATGTTCGAATTGAAGAACCAGTGTACTATAAACTCAATAAATGACAGCAATTTTAACCAAGAAATTTTTCTCTTTCCAGTTTTCAATTTATTAGATGAAAGAAACAAACGCAAACTACATTCAGATAAATGATAAATGTATTTTCAAATTCAAATCAAAACCATTTACTCATAATACATAAACTTCCATGATAAATCCTACGATTGGAGGTTATGTTCATCGATAAGTATTGATAAGAATTGGTAAGAATTACCAATCTGTAAATCGGTCAGTTACACAGTACAGTACATTTCAATCGTATGCTACAGTATCGTAACTTACAGATGAAAAGCAGAATACCGCCATAAGACACGCTTGCATCATTATTCCAGTATTTTATCAACATTCCGAATCATTTCCTTCATTGGCACTTTGCAGAACATTATTATTCATGAACAGTATTCCAGAACATGAAAGTTCTGTAAACTAGATTATTTTGAATATATTACGCCTTTTAATAACGTTACTCCTTTGCCGTTGCATATTCCAGAACCTATGAATAAACTATAAATATGTGCTTTCGGCAACTCGATGCATAAATATGAGCGAGGCTAATTCGACCTGTCGTCAAAGTTTATAAATTTCGTGCAAGTCAGGGTGGCGTCGTTATAAAGCAATTTAATCAACGTCGAACAGAACATAAACATTATTGCTTCTGGTATGTCAAGAAAATTGATATGCGTGTTATTTCATGCAAAGATGGCTCAGTTCATTTTCGCACATGATTCATGTACAAGCGCATATTGTTCATACATCTACCTATATCGCAGAACGCGGAATTTGTTTCGGCAGCGTGGAAAATATAGTAAATTGTAACGCAAAAATTTGCATAGAATGTCCCAAGTATATATTTTGAAGCTATCAGTAACTTTATCAGGTACAAACAGAAAACCGTCAAGAACAACTAAATGTGTTCAACGTCATTCCTTATATTCCTGGAATTTCAGAAAAAATAAGAAGAATTGGTTCCAAATTCAACATAAAAACTGTTTTCAAAACACAAAATGATTTGAGATCCATTCTAACCAGAACGAAACCAAAGAATGAGACACAAAAAACAAAAAATATGTATATGTAGAAAATCTTATACAGGAGAGACATCAAGACCTTTAGAGATAAGAAAACGGGAACATAAGAACATCAAAAATACTACAAACACACTACAAGATCACAAATCGCTGATCATGTATGTTCAAATAGCGGAGATCATATGATGAACTGGAACAACACAAATATCCTTAAGACGAAACCTGATAATTATAAAGGGAAATTAAAGAATTCACACGTATTTTGTTAGATGGAGAAGATAATTTGGCCGATTGTTCTGTTGGAATAGATCGTTTTTGGATTGATTTATTGAAGAAAGAAATGACATCAGGAAATTTTAAAATTAAATAAATCAACATCTATGTGTTGACAACTTTCAATGTCAATTACATTGCAAATGAAAAAACACACAATTCCTAAGATTTTACAAGTTTGTCTGAAGAAGGTGTCTGATATAGACACCGAAACGTTTCATTATCCTTTTCAATTATTTCTTTTTTTTTTTTAGTTTTACTGTTAGGTAACAATTTTTCAAAACCATTTTGCTCCTGACAAATAAGTGCGAAGATTTTCGCAGGAGCACTTCATCTTAATTAAAATGTGTTTAATTATTTCTGTTTCAGAGACTGGGAGTGAAAATCTAAAAAGTTTTTTAGAAATGCAGAATTCTCCCAGATTATATTTCAATCGATATCTATCAGAATCTGTCGTTAAAAGTGTGTGAATTAACTCACCTCAGAGAAAAAAGTAAACTTCTTACTCCGAAAATAAGATTTTTTCACTCTAACCATTTCCCAGTAAAAGAAAAATATGTTGATATGTTTCATTATCTCATCATACAAATTCAACCCATGAAATGATAATTATAAATTGTATAACAACAACCATTTTTTTCCTACAGTTATTAGTCTATTTGGGGATGCCTAACGTAATGCTGCTGCTGTACGAGACATTTATTGACTTTATTTGAAAAAATTTTGGAATCTAATTAGGAAAATTTAGATCGTTCATTGCGTTCATTTTATTATAAAATGCTTAGTGAGTTGTTTCATCATGTTTTCAAGGTGTTGTATATGTGTAATATACTGTTCATAGTATGTATTGAATATCTTGAGATGCCAAAATATTCCACAATAATCGCAAAATGGTGGATGTGCCACATTTCATAATTATAATTTTTATGAGTTCGTAAAATGACAAAAATTGATTGAACATGTTATTTTCCACTAGGCAATCGTTTAGAATGAATAAAATCTAAGAGTACAATTACAAAATATATAACTGGGGGTAGTTTTTTCAGAGGTGGTAGTCGGAAAAAAATTAGTGTCGGATAGTTTTTGATGCCATTTAAAATACAATTCGTTCGAACTTTCTTTCTCGCCTGGGAGCAGATATATTGGCTGTATGGAACATTTTGGGACACCCTATATATAGTACAAAGATATTAGGTAGTCAAGATCTATGTGATCAAAACAACAGTTTGTTGTACAGAAATAATAATTGGTCACTTCAAATATAAATTATAAAGTATCAGCTTATTATAAACAATAACATTCGTGAATAAAATGAACATATTTGTTTGACATATTACAAAATGATTTGACTTCGTGAGTCAACAAATATTTGGCATGAGATTTGTTGGCGGTTATTTTCTAATATTAGGAGGAAAATTCTGTAGAATGGTTGAGTTGAACTAACTTGTGAAAAATGAAGGATATAAAAAGAGACTGAAGATAATTATAAATTATTGAATTTAAGAGAGTTTACTATTCAGGGTGATTCATTAAGGATGGCCATCTGCAGTATCTAAGAAACTGATATCCTATAATTTCATATTCATATTATTTCAAAGATTCAGAATAATATATTTTCTTATTTATTTTGTAATGAAACATGTATGCGAAATGCTTATTTTTTGTAGAATAAAACTGTTTTTAAAATATCAAACCGAGTTTTTCTTTGAAATTTTCACCATAAACTGCTAAAATGTTATTTTAATAATTTTGGTGATCGAATCAACTAAACGTGTTAGAATCAACTAAAAGATTGAAGTTCTGTGTCACTCAGATGTTTTCCTAAATAACCCCACCCCATATGTGCGGAGAAATTTGGACACTACTGATTCAATTAAAAAATAAGGCAGTAGGCGATTCTGCATTAAAAATTATGACATTATGCTTTAGAAGTTTTTCCGCAAATGCTGCTTTTTTCCAGGTTGAAATTCACTTAATATCGACTAATTATTTAAATTATTTATTGATCTGAAGCCGGTCCAGATATGCAAATGAATTTGGTGGTTTAAAAGAGATAGTATGAGTTATTACCTATTTTTTCCCTAGTTTTTCAAAGAAGAGAATGGTATGCCACTGAAATATTTCAATCTTACAAATTTTGAATTCTTCATACAATTTGTGACAAAAAATCTCTCCTGGATGTTTCCTTTCATGATGCTGTTTTCATGTAAAAAATAAAACATCTCATCGTATCGTTGCTTTAGTACATAATGTATCAAAATAACGACATATACGCGTTTTCTTTTTTTATTTTTTTTTCATCAAATCGGCGTCCCAGACGAAATAAGGGCAAGAGAGATTTTTTGTCACGAATTGAACACCGAATTCAAAAATGATCGTTTGTTTGAAATATTTCAGTAGCATGCGATTTTTCAGAAAATAAAGCATTTGCGGACGAAAGTTATATAGAATAATGTCATTATTTTTACCTCCTGAAGTTTGTCGCACTCATTCACTAGCACGGTGTAAAATTCAAATGACTACTGATAAGCTAACAAAAACAAGTATTCAACCAGAATAACAAAAATGATATATCATTCTGGTTTACTGGATTAAACCACTTTTTTCTTCATTTCGTACTTAAATTCATTCAGTTCAGGAGAAAGATATCGAAATCACGGCGCAGGTTGTTATGAGACCGTACCACTATTAATTAGAGTTGGTGTTTTTAAAAGAAGTAGCAAACAATTCGGATTGGTGAAAATTCTGAACATACACATTCAGACTGATTTTGAGATAAAATATCAGGGCGATGTGTGACTGTGTATGATTAATTTTTTGTTTTAAATCAGTTTTTAAGTAAAACTTCAACAACCTGTATTTCGAAAACTAAGCTTTTGCGGGCGAAAGTTATATAGCATTATATCATTCATCTTTCAAATGCACAAAAAAAATCTTTACCTTAGACATGTCTCGAAGACGAACTTTCTGCCTTCAGAAAGATGCTCTACGATCCGCTGTAGTCGGCGATCTGAGAGCACTAAGGACAACACCAAGTCCCACTTCGCTCCACTTTTACGTACCGAACACACTGGACGGACGTCGGCGTCGTCGTCGTCGTTCAGCTGTTATTCTTCGGACCGCGAAACGGGCCGCGGATGCGTTTGCGCCGCCTTCCTCGCACTTCTGATCTTCTCGGCGCTCGGCATCTTTTAGGCCGCCGCCACAATTGGCCGCTTGAACTTGAACAACTGGAACTAGTTCTCTGGGTGAATGGGTTTTCGAGTTCGGAGAGCGGAGTTACTTTGTAGATGTAGGTGAACTTCTACAGGTTTACATAGTGGCGAATGCGCCAATATGTAAACATGTGTTTTCACCAGAATAAATTTTGCGGCGGATTTTTTTGCGTTCGAGTCCCGAGCGGGGCAATGGGCAGAATCGTAGAGAATAGGGATATTGACTACTTTTTGGAATTTATTTTATTTTAAAGATGAACCCTATACAAACACGAAAAAATTACTTTTTCCTTAAAAATATAGTAGTTGCCAATAAAAATGAGTAAATGAAAAGACAATTCAAAATTCCCGCGGAAATGCTCAATTTTGTCACGTTCTGATGATTACGTCATAATACAGTGAACATACTTTGACTTCTGTCAAAGCGATCTGATTTTGCCCGATCCCTTGTTGAAAAGTTCAATCTAAGCCTTCAAAATGAATAGGCCGGTCTGTAAATGCTGAATGAGGTGCTTCTTTTATTTGTAATAATAAATATGAGTTAAAAGTCTGCTACTTACAAAGATAATTTCACGTTTTTAAGCTCCGCTGCACAAAAATCCTTGTTTTCAGCAAAGAAACTTGCGATATAAGGGAATTTATCTTCGGTAAAAGTTACTACTATTACCCTTGATGAATCCTATCTCCATTATAAAGAAAATTGTAGATTATCGTTCTTATAACGAACTAGGTATTCTGTTCTCTTTCAGCTTTCAACTTCGTAAGTTCGAATCATAGATATGATATATATTATATTTTACTATGGTTCAAGTCACAGAACCGTGGGTTTCACAAAGCTTGATTGGCAATCAAATCGTTTATATTGAAGTAAGTCGATGGTTTATGTCAAAAATGAACTGAAAATTGCAGAGAAATGATGACATTTCAATAATCAAGGTGATTGGAGTTTTGTAGAACCGGCCTATGAATGTATTTTGTTGATCTGAGCACCGAACATTCGAATTTGCAATGACAATACGGATAGTTTGACGTCACTATACGGATTACCTCTGATTGGCGTTCGCAGTCACGTGATAGTTGATAATAAATAACATAATTTAAATCAGCTTTATTTAATTCAACGAGAATAATAAGATCACTAAAATTAGGATTGCAAAAATTTCCTTCTATGAGGAAAACCTCAATTTATATGAATTCGTAACATGAGTCAACATCCCTATTTATTCTTTCAGTTCCAGTTTATTTACTGATTGTCTCTAGCTTTGCTTGGATTTATTGGCTTCTGTAAAATCTTTCTTATAAATTCTGGTGTGCCCTCGCATGTTCAATGTTATCTTTGAGTACCTATGTTAAAGAAGTAAGGTAGGCTTTAGTTTTTACGCAGAAAAATCTGCATACAAAGTTATGAAGAAGACATTTCACATTATTGTCTCGGCTCATGAAACCACACATTTCACACTGAGTCAAATTCTCCTCTCCTTCCATGATTTTTAGGAATAGAATATATGAAGTTACTAAGAAAAGAGTAGAAGACTTATTCCCGCCATTTTCGAATACAAAATTGAACTGCAGTGCGCATGCGGTGACTCTACGACCTTGCTCTCGTGTAGGTTACGATAGATCAACCTGAGTCAGTGATCGAGTTAATAGGAACGTACTTTCCGAACACGGGTTGGATGTTCGGGTTAGGTAAACGAACGCAAAGGTTAGGGATCGAGTTAACCCGAGTAAATATCCGAAAAACTCCTTTTGTAGATGTAGGTGAACTTTTACAAGTTTACATAGTGGCGAATGCGCCAACATGTAAACATGTGTTTTCACCAGAATAAATTTTGCGGCGGATTTTTTTGCGTTCGAGTCCCGAGCGAGACAATGGGCAGAATCGTAGAGAATTTATTCTTTCAGTTCCAGTTTATTTACTGATTGTCTCCAGCTTTGCTTAGATTTATTGGCCTCTGTAAAATCTTTCTTATAATTTCTGGTGTGCCCTCGCATGTTCAATGTTATCTTTGAGTACCTATGTTAAAGAAGTAAAGAAGGCTTTAGGTTTAACGCGAAAGAGCTGCATACAAAGTTATGAAGAAGACATTTCACATTATTGTCTCGGCTCATGAAACCACACATTTCACACTGAGCCAAATTCTCTTCTCTTTCCATAATTTTTAGGAATAGAATATATGAAATTACTAAGAAAAGAGTAGAAGACTTATTCCCGCCTTTTTCAAATACAAAATTGAACTGCAGTGTGCATGCGGTGACTCTACGACCTTGCTCTCGTGTAGGGTTACGATAGATCAACCTGAGTCAGTGATCGAGTTAATAGCAACGTACTTTCCGAACACGGGTTGGATGTTCGGGTTAGGTAAACGAACGCAAAGGTTAGGGATCGAGTTAACCCGAGTAAGTATCCGAAAACTCCTTTTGTAGATGTAGGTGAACTTTTACAAGTTTACATAGTGGCGAATGCGCCAACATGTAAACATGTGTTTTCACCAGAATAAATTTTGCGGCGTTTTTTTTGCGTTCGAGTCCCGAGCGAGACAATGGGCAGAATCGTAGAGAATTTATTCTTTCAGTTCCAGTTTATTTACTGATTGTCTCCAGCTTTGCTTAGATTTATTGGCCTCTGTAAAATCTTTCTAATAATTTCTGGTGTGCCCTCGCATGTTCAATGTTATCTTTGAGTTCCTATGTTAAAGAAGTAAAGAAGGCTTTATCTTTAACGCGAAAAGAGCTGCATACAAAGTTATGAAGAAGACATTTCACATTATTGTCTCGGCTCATGAAACCACATTATTTCACACTGAGCCAAATTCTCTTCTCTTTCCATAATTTTTAGGAATAGAGTATGAAATTACTAAGAAAGAGTAGAAGACTTATTCCCGCCTTTTTCAAATACAAAATTGAACTGCAGTGCGCATGCGGTGACTCTACGACCTTGCTCTCGTGTAGGGTTGCGATAGATCAACCTGAGTCAGTGATCGAGTTTATAGCAACGTACTTTCCGAACACGGGTTGGATGTTCGGGTTAGGTAAACGAACGCAAAGGTTAGGGATCCAGTTAACCCGAGTAAGTATCCTTTTGTAGATGTAGGTGAACTTCTACAAGTTTACATAGTGGCGAATGCGCCAACATGTAAATATGTGTTTTTACCAAAGTTAGTTTTGCAGTCGATTTGTTAGCGGTCGAAATTCCAGAGAGTCTCGATGAAAATAAGCAGGGGTAGTTCATATAATATTTTTTCGAGATCGAGCCCCCTTCCAAGAAGGCGATGACTAGTTGACAGTTTTTCTTAAAAATACTGCGTCATTAAACTATACATGATATGAAGCACTAAGTAGATGTTAGATTAGATTAGATAGAGGAGGGGCGACAGATCAAAACCGACCTTGCGAGCACCTAAGTTCTATTGTGCATCCCCGCGCTGTTTACCAGTCAGACAGCAAAGTCTCGATGAACTTCACCACCTTTCTGGGGGACACCTCCATTACTTGTTCAGGCTTTAGGAACCAGGAGCCTGACGCCAAAACCCCCCCACTTGGAGAACCGGGTAACGTTTATTCAAGGTTTTCTTCCTTTAGATTGATTGTCTTACAGGACAGAGATCAATCTTCCCTTTCTCCGGTTCATCCGCTGTTCATGCAATCATTCTGACCACCGTTGACCATCTCTTCGCCTGTATCCTAGGCAGGAGCCCTCACAGGGTACTATCATCTGGGCCAGATGAACCCTGGTTTTTCACGAGGTTGTTACTCCCCCCCCCCTCTCCCTTTCTCAACCTGGCTTGGGACAGGCTTTGGCGGGATTTGGGGTGAGATGATCAGTCCCACCGGCTGGGCCTCACGGCCATCCGCAGTCTATGCACCTGCGGCCGTAACGTGGAACACTGGGTCGCTAATCCAGCTACCACGTTACGCAGCCCCACTTGGGATCTTCTCCCTGCCGTCCGCTTACCCGCGCCTGGGGGCATCGCTGACGGGGACCGTGAATAATGACGGTCTCTTGCAGTGGCCAGGGGCTCTCCGCTTGGAGAACGTTGCCTCAGACCATGCGAAGCGCAACAACAACGACCACCGGGCGAATCCGCGGAACCTAAGCGGCTCGGCAGATCTCTCATACCCATAGATGGAATGATCGCCATCGTTGTCAGAACTTCGGTCTGACCCCAACTTACGGCTTGTAAATTTTATACTGTGATAACTAGTTTCGGGACAACTAGCCCTAGGAAAACTACGAAGAACAGCGTGTCTGTCCATAACAGGCGCATCTCGCTCCTGCCCAACTGCTGCCATGCAAGTCATCCTGGACCTGCCTCCTCTAGAGATTTTTCTGGAAAGCGAGGCGGCCAGATGGGCTCTTCGGGTATCAAGGGAGAGGCGGAAGCTGAAAACTGGTGACTACTCAGGGCACCTCCGCATTCTAAATGAGTGTAAGGAACTTCAGGATGTAGTCACAGATAACCTCCCCTTCAGACACGAGTTTCAGAAGAACTTTACTACGACATTCACAAGTCGTGACCAATGGGCTAATAAAGAATTAGTTTTCCCCAGAGGATCTACGGTTTTTTATACTGATGGCTCGAAAACTGAAGACGGACGAGTCGGAGCCGGTGTTTACGGTCCCTCAATCCAATTAGCCATACCAATGGTTTTCTGTCCTTCGGTTTTTCAGGCAGTGACACTGGCTATAAGGGAGTGTGCGGAGCGCAACTACCAAAGAAAGGAAATATATATAACATCTGACAGCAGAGCAGCCCTGCTAGCGCTCGACTCTCCACAAGTAAAGTCAAAGTTGGTCTGGGTATGCAAAACGTCACTTAACCTACTCGGAGAAAAAAACCAGGTCAATCTTATCTGGGTGCCTGGTCACTCCGGGATTCACGGCAATGAAGCGGCAGACCAACTGGCCAGGGAAGGGGGGACAACCCCCTTCACTGGCCGTTTTGCGGCTTCCCAGCCAGCCATCAGGCAATGGCTATTAAGGACTGGGAACAAAAGAGGAAGCTTATGTCCTGGCGTACGACCAATGGTCACAGGCAGGCTAAGTCACTTCTCTCTCACTCGACGAGCTGGACCAAGAAAGTCCTCTCACTCAGCAAATTGGAACTGAGGAAACTGACGAGCGCTCTCACTAGGCACTGTCTCGTGAGGTATCACTTAAAAAACATGGGAAAGGCGCCCGATAGTACATGTCGCTTCTGTCAAGTCAAACCACCGAGACAGCCAGACACCTGCTATGTGAATGTGAAGCTGTTCACCAGAAACGGTTACGGCACCTTGGATCCAGGTTCCTAAAGCCTTAACAAGTAATGGATGTGGCCCCCAGAGAGGTGGTGAAGTTCATTAAGACTTTGCTGCCTGACTGGTAAACAGCGCGGGAATGCACAATAGATCTTAAGATCAAGGTGCTCGCAAGGTCAGTTTTGATCTGTCGCCTCTCCTCTAATCTAATCTAATCCTTTTTATTGATGCATTTTTAACATCCTCATTACTTGAAGGAAATGTTACATATCGAGGTAATAAATTTGTTGGTATATGAGGTCCTTATTTTATGTATTACTCTTCACATTACTAGTAGGCTCAGTCCTAGATTGAAGTCCTCACCAACTGTAGTCTAATAGCTGCCATAAGCAAGAAATTGTGAAGTCCTAAAAAAAATTTAAATCTGTCAACTCGTCATGCCTTCCAAAGGCTGTATCTTGGAAGGGAGGTCGATTTCGAAAAAAAATTATATGAACTACCCCTGCTTATTTCATCGAGGAATCATCTCCCCAAATCCCCCGCATTTGTTCACAAACAACCTGTACATTCGAACACTTCTGAGTCAGTTGATAAATCCAATTCTGTTTTCGAAAAAAACCATAACTTGCGAAAATGTTCAAACCACTTAGTTTAGGGTCCATTGTGTTAATAAATCTTTATGAATAAAAAAACACCTCATTAAACGATTTCTAATTATAAAAATGTTCGAAATAGTTATGAAAAAAATAAACAAATTGAAGTGCAAGTTGCATTGTAGTTTGTAGTGCAAGTATGAAAGCCTTTGATATTAGTTCACTAGTTTGTTGACGAAAGAGCCTTCAATGCGAGTTTGATACATTATTTTCTATAATTCGCTCATCTAGGATATTCGTCGATTAAAACAAACGTTAAACTAAAAAAAAATATTAATTTCGAACATTTTATGAGGAATAAGATCAACAGTTCTCAGGATAATCGAATCATATTCCAGATGTTTCATACAGTTGTCTTATATTTGGACTCTCAGACAAGGTAGAAAGTTCTAACAAGTATTTTATAAGGTAGCAAAAATTTTTCAGAATCTATCGTAAAAGGTTTTTTTCTGATAACCAACCCTTAAAAAGCTCCCGCCCCCAGGTTTTTTGAGTTGCTTGTATTTTTTCCATTCAAATGACTTCCTATAAAAGAAAAATATTTCAAGACAATTTTTCATCCCCTAACGTGAATTCAACCCTGAAAAATAATAGCGCATTCACCATTTTGGTTATGGTGAAATATTTGTTTGTCCCAATATACGAAATACAGACAAAACAGACTTAAAACATGAGAAAACAACCCAATAATTAAAACAATTAAATTAAATAAGGCGTCAAAATAACCAAAGTTGACATGCCACAATTTATAATTGTTTTCAATGGTTGAAACTGTGCAAAATGATGAAAAATTGTTTTAAATATCTTTTATTTGACTGGGGAATCGTTTGAAGAGAAAGGAATATGAGGGTGCAATTTGAATATATCCGGGGAAAGTATTTTCAGGGGTGGTAATTAGAAACAAAATATTGGATTTTGAGTTTTTCCTGCCATATAAAATAATTAAATAGCTAAACACTGATTAAATTCATCGTTCAAAGAGCCTATAAGGAAGTTATGGCATTCAGAGTATCTGCAGACAGCTGTTTTGGGCTTTTGGTTATCATTTAAGGTATTGTAGAATCGGAATATCAACGATTATTGATGAAACTAACCAGAATGAAAAAATTTGAGAAAAGCGCTGAGCAGGGCTTTGGTGGAGCAATACACTATTAACTTAAAATTTTATATTGTACTTGAGATTGATAGCAAATATATAAATGCAGAATCTCAGCAAAATCGGAATTATATTCTGGAAATTATTCAAAAAATGAAATATGTAAAAATGAATAATTACAAAAATTTTTTATATGGTTGTGATGATGCGATCCTCTCAATATTTTGCATAAACATTGAGTATATCAGTTTTGATTTACAAAATAAATTTCACTTGAATCGGTTTTTCGGTAATGGAAATATAGAGATGCTTCTAATCAATATTCCAATTGAATTTTCTATGGTTCTGTCGACACTATGGCCACAACATTTTGCATAAGAATTCGCTATAACAGTCTTCATTCACAAGAAAAATTTCACTTATCGAATATCCTTTTAATATGGAAATATAAATTTTCTTCTTTTCAATATTCCAATTGAATTTTCAATGGTTCTGTTACCACTTTGGCCACAAAATCTGCATGAACATTCATTGTATCAATCTTTATTTATAAAATAAATTACATCCTAAGCGAATAATTTTTTTATGGGCATATGGAGTTTCTTCTTTTCAATATTCCAATTCAATTTTCTATAGTTCTGTTCACACTATGGGCACCAAATTTTCCTGAAGCTTATTATCAGCATCGTGCATATGGCCGCAGCAATACATTTCGATGGTTTCGTTTTGTCTGAGATATTGAGCACAAACATTTTGAATGGCCATATTTTATGGAACGCCTGTACGATTTGACTGGTTAACAAACTAACCGAGACATTTGGGAACGAAGATACCCTGAAAATTTCAAGTCTCTAGGGCAATACCTTCGAAAGTTATTCTGCTAACAGCCCGACACCATTTTCGGCTCAAAATTCGAAAATTAAGACATTGGGCAAAACGATATAGCGCTCGCTTAAGGAGCGCTCAAAAAGGTCACTGCCTCCTCAAAAGAAAAACGTTGAATATGGTTTCCATCGTAATCTGAATTAAGGATTTGTGGATATTTATCAACGATTATTATTTCTACTCAATTAATGTTACTTTGAATATGCTATTAATTTGAAGTTACCGTCAAACTTCAAGTATTTAGATCATTTTTCTTATTGTTGGCCTAACAGACCTAATTCGATTAAACTACAAATTATCCAACCCCATTGATTGAATCCATGGTTCTTGAATGAAATAAAAAATAATAACGGAATTGCCATTTTTCCACAAAAATTTCAAAGTTATTAACTAATGGATTTCAATAATAATAATTTCAACATTGAACCTTTGTAGGAAAAAAAGTGAAAGAATTGAAAACTAGTCTTCGTGTTACAAAGATAAATTGAGATCGCATTTGCGAGAATTAGGATAGAAGTTTACGTGCAACTCGAGGATTAAATACTGTTTGTTCGAAGAATATAATCAGTTAACACAATTCGAATTAAAGGTCATCAGGTAATTTGTTTGCATTTTATTAGGTAGTGTTCTAGGATCGGTTGCATTGAACGGAGAAATAAGCGCTCTAAACATTTCATTTCATCAATGATATAATAATTGCTGTGCCGCTGTTTTTGAGATCATAATATTGGGAAAATCATTGAGGACTTCAATCATTCGTTTAGTTTAATGAATTTCTATTGAATATTATACAAAACATTTTGATATTAATTCAAAGCTTGCTTCAGAAAAAGAAACAGAAATGTTCATTGTGAATTTTTAAGTTTTTACGGTATATAGTATACCTCCAGTATTTTAAAATACAGTGGAATTTCTCTATAACGAAAATTGCTAAATGCGCAAAAAAATTTCGTTATAAAGAAATTTTGAAGCAATATTTCCTTGCATTTTTTTATTGTGAATACATATACGAATAATCAAAAATGTTTGTTAGTGCATTTTAATAGCTTATAGGCATTTTACGTTGGTACGTATACAATACATATCTATTCACAATTTTTTAGGCAAATCATTTGTAATTTCGTCTGAGAGGTACAATTTAAGAATTTTTATTCTCATGAAAAACTTCGCATTTTCTCAAAGATTGAAAAATATTTCCGGACCCCTTTAATGAACCGGAAAGCGAGGCGACATGTTTTAAAGTCTTCAAGTACCTCTTCACGATTTGGTTTTCACGGGTTGCTCCTCTGAATTAACAGTGTCTGAATCATCACTGCAATCTCCAACAACCGCATTGACACTGTTTAAAATGTCCTTTTCAGTTGGAAGTTCATTTGTTACAATATTTACATCGACATTAACGAAATAATTGAGAGTAACAGAGTCATTAACTCTTGTTCTCAGAATATTTCGTTATAGAGAGAATTTACTTTGTTTTAGAGGATGTTGTTAACATAGAATTGTATTCAAGGTGCAATGTCTTGAACGAAATTCGTTTCATACAAAGAAATTCGTTATACAGACGTTCGCTATAGGAAGTTCCACTGTATAAGGTTTTTCATATGACAGCATTAAGAGTGGTGTAGTAGTGTATACAGGCTTGTAAATTCACAACGGAAACATACGAAATTCAATGCATCAGAAAGATAATTTTGTCGTACAGTTGAAAAGTGGTATATTGTAAAGATTTACGTGCTACGTTTCTCAAAGGAATTAATGGTCATATGCGGATTATGCAATTGTTTCTGTCTTATCGTTGGGAATGACCTGAAATGTTTTGTACTGAAACCTGAAATAGCTTGAAAAAGAAATTTTAAATTTTTTTTTTAATTACTTCGCAATGGATGTGAAGATTGCAAGATGTTTGAAAACTCAAAAGTCTGTTGGAATATTCATGAGAGATCCGATATTCACTTCACTATAAAATTTTTGAAAATCCGTGCTTTCTCATTGGTCTCCTCTTCGTTGAGTGCGTTTTCACAACAAATGAAGGTCCGAAGTGTCGAAAAAAATGAACTGATCTGAATGTCTGACCAAAATTTCATTCAACAAAAAAACTTCTATACTACAAAGCCCGAGAAAAAGGCTGAATTGTAACTTGAGTGATAGCTGTGAAATAGATCGAGAATATATTCAGTTTTGATTTTTTCTTTTTCTCCTTATTTCAGCTCTTCCTACAACAACTACTACAAAGCATTGTTTTCTTATTGTCGTAAAATTTTTCGCTCGAAGAATGTCTAGTAACTGGCAACACAATTCTGAAATGAAATTCCGGAATACACAAAATATTGACAAAACAATAAACACGACATATATTGTGAACATACCAAATCAAACAGAAATAACACCACTAAGAAGCATCCTACAATAATATCTCAAAATCTACACCTACAGGCAGTTAATGAAGTTATTACATCTAATATGTTATCAATCAATACCGTAAGTTCATTAACGAAATTAATGCTCTAATTGAACTGATATCAGTTACGCTATAATAAACAAATTGAAATAGTCACATCACAAGTTCTCGATCAGGTATCACTATCTGCAGTTTCAATGACAATAGTTTCGTCTTTAACTTCCGTTATCATATCTAACATAGAATCACGGTTTTCTTCCCTTTTACTTGTCAGCAATGATTTCAATCTGCATTAACCTCCTTTTCTTCCTTTAATAATTCTCTCAATCTTTTCATCCTAAATTCTTGATCTTCTACGTTATTCCGGAAAATTGTAGTTATTTTTTTTAAACTGCATCTTGAACAATTTTCGCGAGAAGAATTGATGATTCTGAGGAGTTATCTTCCACAGAATTTTTTAGGATATCGTATTCGACTTTATATTTCTCAAATCAGAGGGTTTTGCCATCTTCTCATTTTCTATACGTTCTAATTTATTTTTGTAATGTTTGGTTAGTACGCCAAGATCTTTCAATGCAGTTTCATGTTTCTTCCTATTGAAAACAGATTTTTGGAAGTTTCAACCTCTTTTTGTCCATCCTGTACACCTCCAATAACTGTCCACAGTTTCTTATTACTCTCAAGAATTTTATCCATGAAGTCAGAAACTAATTTCAATTCTTTGTTGAGCTCACCTAACTCTCTCCTTATTTTTCCATTCCTCTCTTCCTGTTCAAGGAAATTACTAAACAGACCTTTATTTTCAACAGTGTAAATTTTCACTTTTTCCCTGTTTCCCTCACACTGCCGTTTGTGTTTCCAATTATCCCTCTCTAATGAAAAAACCGCTCTTCCAGCACGATAATTTCTTTAGATATATCGTATTCGTAGCATCGATACTTCGAAGAGCTTCTTCCAATTCTATAATTTCTTTTTTGCATTTTTAACTTCACTCTGAGTATTCACCATTTGTTCCTTATTAGTGTTCGTGGAATTTTTCATCTGCGCGATTGTTTTTTCCATGTTCGTGACATCAGCGAGCTTAGCATTATTTATATATTCTTTTTTAACTCCTTGAGAACTTGTTGGACGTCCATAATTATGATTGCACCAGACCTGAAGAAGTCTTAGAAATACAATGTGATGTTGTGTGTTTGCGAAGATTCAATGGTTACCTGACAGATAATGGGATGAACATAGAAAGGATTAGTTTTTCTGTGGTTTCTATTGGTGTCTCTATCAGATTTATGGGATACAGTCTTTTTAGCAAAGATCATTTTCTATGTTATTTGATTTGAATTGAAACTCTACACGCTGAGGGATGTTGATTACTGACAGTCTGAATAACAAATGACTAACCAATTTTGTCTAAAGAAATGGAATTTTTTTGTAATTTTCAAGGAAAATATTGCTTTCAGATATAAAATGATTGTACATATATACGTATAATCATTTTAAAATTGACAGAGTTAAAGATAATCTGGGTTTTTGAGTGCTTGTTCCTCAGAATGCTTTCGTTTTGGCCAAATGTCTATTATTTTCGATATTTAGGCAAGAAATGGTATCCGACGACTTGATTGGACTCACTGATGGTGTGATGGGAATCCGAGGACAAGAATAATTCTGTCTGAAGTTAGGGCTTTCAAATTTCCAGGATATGTTCGGGTTCCGAACGCTGCAGTCAAGTTCATTAACGGACCATATCGGTCTAGTGGTTCGAAGTAATCCACTATTAAAAGTTTTCAATATTTTCGTAACCACTCATCCGATCAAATCGAAATTTGGTATCAAGAAAGAAAATAGTGATGCGCAAACTCCTGCAACATTTTTCGAGGATCGTGCAATTGGGAAATTAGGAAAACCATTTTTTGTCGAAGCGATGTGGACCAACAATTTTCTGGTCACTGTGACACGCAAACGGAAAAGTTAGAGTTTGGTAGATTTGGGACTTTCATTTGTCCATGTATGATTTGTAGAAACGCGAATTCAGTTGATGGGTCTCGAAGCTACTGCAACTTAAACTTCGTATTATTGATTTTTCAATATTGTCGAAATTACAAATCCGATCAATGTCAATCTTGATTTTAAGAAAGAAGACAAAGACACGCATGTGGGCCAAAATTTGTCAGAATCGTAGAATAAGACAATTTTAAAAAAATAATAATAATAATTTTGGCCAGTACTGATGGTTTGGATCTAAATATTCATAAGCTTCGAATCATCTACTGATCATTGATTTTACTTTGTAGGTAGCGACTATGCAAGCAATGTAATTTAATTCAATTTTGACAGTATCCGACCCGACCCACGGATAATGAATAATTGCACTCTATATAGATTTAATTCACTTCCCATTGATATGATGTGAGAATATTCCATTATACAGGGTGAGTTTTGATTAGTACATATATTTTAACCGTAGGTTCCTGAGGTCAAAAGAAACACTTTTTTCCTATACCATTTTTTCAGATTCGGCCTGGTTAAAAAGATACGGCTGTGAAAATCATGAAAAGCATAAATTTTCAGTAATATCTCGCAAACGATCCTTCAAATGGAATGATTTTTGAAACAAGTTTTTCATGAAGATGATTAATCTTTCCCGACTACAAAATTCCGAGTAATTCGATGTTGAAAGAAGAAAAAATCTTAAAAATTCGAAAATTGGGACTTTGGCTGAACGCAACTCTGTCGGAATATTCAAGAATTCAATTTTCCCTATGTGGTCACTTTGACAAATTTCAAGAATATTTCGAGAATTTGTTATCTGGAATGATGAATGGTAAAGAGAACTAGGGATTTTCTTTAAAAATGGGGTTAAATGAATAAGCGCACCTCTATACTATTCAAGTGTAAATCAATATTTTTCAAGCAAATTTCCAAACAAAGACCTATTGCAAGTTTTTCGTTGAGCTTTGACATACGTTGATCCAAATACATTACGTTAGAATACATATTCTCATTATTCATCATGATTTATAACTACTAAAATGACCCTAATCAAGTGATTATTTAATGGAAGTGTATGGATTTTGAAAAACAAACGGACCAACAGAACACCGATTGTAAAAGAATCTAGTGTCAAGTCGGTGGACTTAACCATTGCGGACACACCTTGAAAATTCAATCGGCCCAATGGGTGTGTATGAACGTGAATGTAATGCGTGTTTGGTCAGAGTGTTGTTTGATTTCGGAAACTCTGCACGGAGATTTCAAGAGATTGTGTGACGTGCTCCCCGTCTCTACCAAACTGCGTTGCCATCGTTTACCTTCGGAAGTAGAGATCTCGGGCGCCACCTCTAGTTTAAAGTGTTGAGGACACTAGGGTACCCATAGGCGGTGTCCTATGGGGTCCGGGAGCTACTAGCCAGAGAAGGTTATGTCCAGGGGTCAGTTGTTTGTACCTAACTAAAATTCCCTAACTCTGAAAAATACTCAAATATTCCTTAGGAAAAGAAACACACAATTATAATAACATCTTTATTCGGTAAACGGTAAATAACGGCAGTCATCAAATAAACCATAATATCATAAATACAATGTGAGGAAAAAGGTGAGCGGGCGGGCGTGAGAAGGTTGAAGCGGGATGTAACATGCAGCACATTATATCGGCGGTGAGAGCTCTCAGAAAAATAAGCATGCAATATTTACAAGCGGTATTAAAAAGCGGTAATGATAGTCGAATGAAAGTGCAAGCGGAAAATTAATCAAGCAGTGGTAATAACGGTACGGAAGCGAAGGTTCTAACATGAGCAAGTTCCTAACAAACAAATTCCCAAAAATGACATCCTTATTTACTGGCATACCTCGGTTACATCTACAGGCTATATTAACCATAACAGGGTTTACGGACAGGCGGTGAAAGGAAATTAGTGCGGTCCCAGGGAAAGCATATGCGCCGTTTCAAGCTAGCATACACCCACCCTAATGCTCTGAACCACGAGGCCCATGCACGCCTTTTGAAGCTAGGGCATGCACCTCGATATTCCGGAGCGGCACACGGTGAGGAAGGATAAAGGGAGGCATTTACAAGACTGCATATGGGCCGTTTCAAGCTAACATACGCGTTCTTGCACATCAGAACTCCGGGATATCATGCAGGCCGTTTCAAGCTACTACACAACCTCCGGGGGCTCAAATGATGCCAGAAGGGTACAACAAGACGGTGTATGGGCCGTTTCAAGCTAACATACAACCTCTTGAAGGTTCAGAATTTCAGGGCGTCATGCAGGCCGTTTCAAGCTACTACACAACCCCAGAAACTCGGACGGTGGCGGAAGGGCATAACAAGACAGTGTATGTGCCGTTTCAAGCTAACATACACCCTCTTGCCGATTCGGAATTGCAGGGCATCATGCAGGCCGTTTCAAGCTACTACACAACCCCTGAAATTCGAACGGTGTCGGAAGGGCACAACAAGACAGCGTATGTGCCGTTTCAAGCTAACATACACCCTCTTGTCGACTCAGAGTTTCAGAACTTCATGCAGGCCTTTGAAGCTACTACACAACGTCCAGGAACTCGAGTAACACTAGAGAGGATAATACAAGACAATATATGCGCCGTTTCAAGCTAGCATACACCATCTCGCAATCTCAGAATTCTCACAAGTCATGCAGGCCGTTTGAAGCTACTACACAACCTCTGCGAATTCGAGCGGCGGAAGGACGGGAAAATACAACAGGAGAAATACATTATAAATATCAAAGCCAGCAAATAAGAATTAAAACAATCATACCTAAACTGAACTTGCCCCTGCAGAACCCTCTGGTGGCACTTACTGGACGGACTGGTCGGCTAGTACTTCTGGAGTAGTGGTCAGGACGTTATGTTTAATTCGACTGATTTATTCAGCGGAAAATCCCGCATTTTAAACCTTTCGGACACGTCGGTGGTAACAGTTGACTCCGCCCCATGTGTGCGGTATCGAGAAATCGCGATCTAATTTGCCGTACATCTTCAGCGCGGAGATAACAATTCCCGATTTCCGTCAACTTGAATTGAACGAAACCAAATAATGATAGAAATTATTTTGCTTCGTTACATCCCCCTCCTTCTTCGGGTAGAAAGAGGAAGCTAGCTTTCTCTTTTCTTTACAGTTACAGTTCTGAAACAAAACTTTACTAATTAACAAAAAAAATAACAAAGAAAAATAACTTCAACACTTATGGGTCCATTTCTACACTGGGGTCACTGGCGTGGTCACTCTCGGAAGGTCACACTGGACTCTCGGGGCGGCGATTTTGGACGGTGTTTTGGCTGGAGGTTTTTGGTCGGCACTCGCATCGGTCGGAGCGAACTCCCACTCGTCCACACCGGGAACAAAACAGGCGGAACGGTGCGGTACATTTGCGGCGGTCATGTCCGGGATATCCACATCGCCAGCACAACTCATATTCACCTACCGGCAGGTAGATGGGCTCTTGTACTTGGACTCTGGAACTCCTGGCTCTGCGTGATGCGAGTCTCTTTTCAGACCAGCGGTGGATTTTCGGCATTGCTTCCACATAAGAAGATCATTTTGTTCATTCCACGGTTTTTTTACAATCTTTCACGTGAATCTGATTTCCTCTCTCTTCGGGTAAAACATGATTACTGGTGAATTTATTCGGTATACGGTATATGGTCCGGAAAATTTGGGGGCCAGCTTAGCCATGAAATCGTCGATAGCTCTAGAAAGATGGTGTTCCCGCTTCATCACATTGTCACCAACATGACACCTTCAGGCTTTACGACAAAAATTCACATTTCGACATAATAATATAATTCCTGCAAACTTTACGGTCGGTCGGTACGGTTTTGAAAGGTTTCTGGGTTCGGTTCGGTACGTTCGGTTTCAACGGAACTGTGCGGTATCAGCTGGGCTGGCGGATTCGGCGGAGACTGACCACTCTCGATGAACCTGAATAACCTTTTTCGCTTTTCCTCGACGGTTCCCTTTCGGTATAAATGAAACTTGTCCAATTCTACGTCCAGTTCCTCCTTTGCCAACTGGTAAATCCAACTGGTACGTAGATCGCTGTTAACGGTATCGGTACAGTTTCGGTGTCCCTTTCATATAATTAGTTTGACGCTGCAAACTATCGGATTCGGACTATTCGGTACTTGAAGTTTGTCGGTGTTCTGGTCGCTGGCATCTGACGTTGACCCTTCTTCCAAAATAATCTGACGGTAACTGCTTCCCTACAGTTCACGGTCACACTAACGGTTTCGGATTCGGTCAAACAAGTGTCACCTTCTTCCAAGAACTTTGACAGTTTTCGATATTCCATCGATGTCGGCTCAATTCTGCAATGATGCTGGATCAATACGGTCCCCTTCGGTCTGCCAAGTTGCTTCGTATATCCATACCCCCAACATCCAAAAGGCATTCAGGAAGGGCTCGGACCCCCTCCAACGTCATGCTCACTACTAAAACAAATCCGGTACCAGTGAAGCCACGACAAACGTCTTACCATCCCAGGCAGACGCCCCTTTGGCGGAATATATCAGGAATACGAAGTGTGACAGGATCCTCGAACTAGTATTCTCGATCCTCATAATAATTCCGGTATGCAGTCTCTCGCCACTGTCACCATTTAGACATTCTTCAAGTTTCTCCATCAAATTCCTTGAATCGGTTGAAAAGCATCTCCTGGGGTTCATCACGAAGTGGTTTGGTGATCAGTCAGTACCTATAAACATACGGTATATGGGGCGGTAAAATGGGGTTCGGGCGGTAAAGGTTCGGTCGGTAGGAAATACGGTCGGTCGGTAAGAAATACGGTCGGTCGGTAAAAGATACGGTCGGTCGGTAATGGTTATACTCACTCCGCTTGTGGCTTTTGTACTCGTCCTGTATTGTTGCTGCGGGTATTCTCACACGGGGTTCCTTACTCCAACATGGCTCTTCTCCTCACCCTGTCATGGTAACGTCTCGGTGAATTCGGCAACATTCCTCCAACAATGGTTCTCCATAACGGTCTTCCAACAACGGTCGCTGCTCAACAATGGTCCATTTCCTCGTCCTGTCATTGCAACGTCTTCAAACAACGGTCCCTGCTCGGGCGCCATTTTGTGACGTGCTCCCCGTCTCTACCAAACTGCGTTGCCATCGTTTACCTTCGGAAGTAGAGATCTCGGGCGCCACCTCTAGTTTAAAGTGTTGAGGACACTAGGGTACCCATAGGCGGTGTCCTATGGGGTCCGGGAGCTACTAGCCAGAGAAGGTTATGTCCAGGGGTCAGTTGTTTGTACCTAACTAAATATTCCCTAACTCTGAAAAATACTCAAATATTCCTTAGGAAAAGAAAACACACAATTATAATAACATCTTTATTCGGTAAACGGTAAATAACGGCAGTCATCAAATAAACCATAATATCATAAATACAATGTGAGGAAAACAGGTGAGCGGGCGGTGAGAAGGTTGAAGCGGGATGTAACATGCAGCATTATATCGGCGGCGGTGAGAGCTCTCAGAAAAATAAGCAATGCAATATTTACAAGCGGTATTAAAAAGCGGTAATGATAGTCGAATGAAAGTGCAAGCGGAAAATTAATCAAGCAGTGGTAAATAACGGTACGGAAGCGAAGGTTCTAACATGAGCAAGTTCCTAACAAACAAATTCCCAAAAATGACATCCTTATTTCTGGCATACCTCGGTTCACATCTACAGGCTATATTAACCATAACAGGGTTTACGGACAGGCGGTGAAAGGAAATTAGTGTGCGGTCCCAGGGAAAGCATATGCGCCGTTTCAAGCTAGCATACACCCACCCTAATGCTCTGAACCACGAGGCCCATGCACGCCTTTTGAAGCTAGGGCATGCACCTCGATATTCCGGAGCGGCACACGGTGAGGGAGGATAAAGGGAGGCATTTACAAGACTGCATATGGGCCGTTTCAAGCTAACATACGCGTTCTTGCACATCAGAACTCCGGGATATCATGCAGGCCGTTTCAAGCTACTACACAACCTCCGGGGGCTCAAATGATGCCAGAAGGGTACAACAAGACGGTGTATGGGCCGTTTCAAGCTAACATACAACCTCTTGAAGGTTCAGAATTTCAGGGCGTCATGCAGGCCGTTTCAAGCTACTACACAACCCCCAGAAACTCGGACGGTGGCGGAAGGGCATAACAAGACAGTGTATGTGCCGTTTCAAGCTAACATACACCCTCTTGCCGATTCGGAATTGCAGGGCATCATGCAGGCCGTTTCAAGCTACTACACACCCCCTGAAATTCGAACGGTGTCGGAAGGGCACAACAAGACAGCGTATGTGCCGTTTCAAGCTAACATACACCCTCTTGTCGACTCAGAGTTTCAGAACTTCATGCAGGCCTTTTGAAGCTACTACACAACGTCCAGGAACTCGAGTAACACTAGAGAGGATAATACAAGACAATATATGCGCCGTTTCAAGCTAGCATACACCATCTCGCAATCTCAGAATTCTCACAAGTCATGCAGGCCGTTTGAAGCTACTACACAACCTCTGCGAATTCGAGCGGCGGAAGGACGGGAAAATACAACAGGAGAAATACATTATAAATATCAAAGCCAGCAAATAAGAATTAAAACAATCATACCTAAACTGAACTTGCCCCTGCAGAACCCTCTGGTGGCACTTACTTCTGGACGGACTGGTCGGCTAGTACTTCTAGTGAGTAGTGGTCAGACGTTATGTTTAATTCGACTGATTTATTCAGCGGAAAATCCCGCATTTTAAACCTTTCGGACACGTGTGGCCGGTAACAGTTGACTCCGCCCCATGTGTGCGGTATCGAGAAATCGCGATCTAATTTGCCGTACATCTTCAGCGCGGAGATAACAATTCCCGATTTCCGTCAACTTGAATTGAACGAAACCAAATAATGATAGAAATTATTTTGCTTCGTTAC
>CM024239.1:24576657-24609938 GCA_013421045.1 Propylea japonica
AGTAACAGCTTCTTTAACTTCCAAATTTGCACCAAATCATCACCTGTAGATAATAGGAATTTTTCCTTATCATTCCCATTCGCACCAAGGCCAAAAACAGAATCAGAATGTAACTGCTCTCAAATGCAATACTCACTACCCATTTCATTTCCTTATCCCAAACTTTCAGATGGTGAAAAGGACAAAAAAACTCCACTTCGATCAGCAGTAAATATCCACTTGCTTCTCGGCTGGTTCATTAATCCTCAAATGAATTTAGGACACTGCATCACAACGGAACCATCATTATGAATTCACAAATCTGAACAGAAATGTCCCAACAATTCAACAATCTTCACTGCCAGACCATAAGAATTTTTCTCAATCTAAGTACTAGCCTCTTTAACTTCCAAATTTGCACCAAATTATCACCTGGTAGATAAATGGACAAATTTCCTTATCATTTCCATTCGCACCAAAGCCAAAAGCAGAATCAGGAGATATAACTGCTCTCAAATGCAATACTCACTACTATTTCAATTCCTTATTCCAAACTTTCAGATGGTGAAAAGGACAAAAATAACTCCACTTCGATCAGCAGTAAATATCCACTTGCTTCTCGGCCGGTTCATTAATCCTCAAATGAATGTAGGACGCTGCATTACAGCAGAACTATCATTATGAATTCACAAATTTGAACAGAAATGTCCCAAAAATTCAACGATCTTCACTGTCAGACCATAAAAACATTTTTCTCAATCTAAGTAACAGCTTCTTTAACTTCCAAATTTGCACCAAATCATCACCTGGTAGATAATAGGAATTTTTCCTTATCATTTCCCTTCGCATCAAGGCCAAAACAGAATCAGGAAATGTAACTGCTCTCAAATGCAATACTCACTACCCATTTCATTTCCTTATTCCAAACTTTCAGATGGTGAAAAGGACAAAAATAACTCCACTTCGATCAGCAGTAAATATCCACTTGCTTCTCGGCTGGTTCATTAATCCTCAAATGAATGTAGGACGCTGCATTACAGCGGAACCATCATTATGAATTCACAAATCTGAACAGAAATGTCCCAACAATTCAACAATCTTCACTGCCAGACCATGAGCATTTTTCTCAATCTAAGTAACAGCCTCTTTAACTTCCAAATTTGCACCAAATTATCACCTGGTAGATAATGAAAATTTTTCCTTATCATTTCCATTCGCATCAAGGCCAAAAACAGAATCAGGAAATGTAACTGCTCTCAAATGCAATACTCACTACCATTTCATTTCCTTATTCCAAACTTTCAGATGGTGAAAAGGACAAAAATAACTCCACTTCGATCAGCAGTAAATATCCACTTGCTTCTCGGCTGGTTCATTAATCCTCAAATGAATGTAGGACGCTGCATCACAGCGGAATCATCATTATAAATTCACAAATCTGAACAGAAATGTCCCAACAATTCAACAATCTTCACTGCCAGACCATAAGAATTTTTCTCAATCTAAGTACTAGCCTCTTCACTTCAAAATTTGCACCAAATTATCACCTGCAAGATAAATGGACAAATTTCCTTATCATTTCCATTCGCACCAAAGCCAAAAGCAGAATCAGGAGATGTAACTGCTCTCAATGCAATACTCACTACTATTTCAATTCCTTATTCCAAACTTTCAGATGGTGAAAGGACAAAAATAACTCCACTTCGATCAGCAGTAATATCCACTTGCTTCTCGGCCGGTTCATTAATCCTCAAATGAATGTAGGACGCTGCATCACAGCAGAATCATCATTATAAATTCACAAATCTGAACAGAAATGTCCCAACAATTCAACAATTTTCACTGCCAGACCATAAGAATTTTTCTCAATCTAAGTACTAGCCTCTTTCACTTCAAAATTTGCACCCAATTATCACCTGCAAGATAAATGGACAAATTTCCTTATCATTTCCATTCGCACCAAAGCCAAAAGCAGAATCAGGAGATGTAACTGCTCTCAAATGCAATACTCACTACTATTTCAATTCCTTATTCCAAACTTTCAGATGGTGAAAAGGACAAAAATAACTCCACTTCGATCAGCAGTAAATATCCACTTGCTTCTCGGCTGGTTCATTAATCCTCAAATGAATGTAGGACGCTGCATTACAGCGGAACTATCATTATGAATTCACAAATTTGAACAGAATGTCCCAACAATTCAACAATCTTCACTGTCAGACCATAACATTTTTCTCAATCTAAGTAACAGATTCTTTAACTTCCAAATTTGCACAAATCATCACCTGGTAGATAAATAGGAATTTTTCCTTATCATTTCCATTCGCACCAAGGCCAAAAACAGAATCAGGAAATGTAACTGCTCTCAAATGCAATACTCACTACCCATTTCATTTCCTTATTCCAAACTTTCAGATGGTGAAAAGGACAAAAATAACTCCACTTCGATCAGCAGTAAATATCCACTTGCTTCTCGGCCGGTTCATTAATCCTCAAATGAATGTAGGACGCTGCATCACAGCAGAATCATCATTATAAATTCACAATCTGAACAGAAATGTCCCAACAATTCAACAATTTTCACTGCCAGACCATAAGATTTTTCTCAATCTAAGTACTAGCCTCTTTCACTTCAAAATTTGCACCAAATTATCACCTGCAGATAAATGGACAAATTTCCTTATCATTTCCATTCGCACCAAAGCCAAAAGCAGAATCAGGAGATGTAACTGCTCTCAATGCAATACTCACTACTATTTCAATTCCTTATTCCAAACTTTCAGATGGTGAAAGGACAAAATAACTCCACTTCGATCAGCAGTAAATATCCACTTGCTTCTCGGCTGGTTCATTAATCCTCAAATGAATGTAGGACGCTGCATTACAGCGGAACTATCATTATGAATTCACAAATTGAACAGAAATGTCCCAACAATTCAACAATCTTCACTGTCAGACATAAACATTTTTCTCAATCTAAGTAACAGCTCTTAACTTCCAAATTTGCACCAAATTATCACCTGGTAGATAAATGGAAATTTTTCCTTATCATTTCCCTTCGCATCAAGGCCAAAAGCAGAATCAGGAAATGTAACTGCTCTCAAATGCAATACTCACTACCCATTCATTTCCTTATCCCAAACTTTCAGATGGTGAAAAGGACAAAAATAACTCCACTTCGATCAGCAGTAAATATCCACTTGCTTCTCGGCTGGTTCATTAATCCTCAAATGAATGTAGGACGCTGCATCACAGCGGAATCATCATTATAAATTCACAAATCTGAACAGAAATGTCCCAACAATTCAACAATCTTCACTGCCAGACCATAAGAATTTTTCTCAATCTAAGTACTAGCCTCTTTCACTTCAAAATTTGCACCAAATTATCACCTGGTAGATAAATGGAAAAATTTCCTTATCATTTCCATTCGCACAAAGGCCAAAAACAGAATCAGAAAATGTAACTGCTCTCAAATGCAATACTCACTACCCATTTCATTTCCTTATTCCAAACTTTCAGATGGTGAAAAGGACAAAAATAACTCCACTTCGATCAGCAGTAAATATCCACTTGCTTCTCGGCTGGTTCATTAATCCTCAAATGAATGTAGGACGCTGCATTACAGCGGAACATCATGATGAACAGAATAAATTCATTAATTATCCTCGTTCTGTGTGAAAATTCCCTTTTATCTCGGAGTAGTTAAATCCGAAGAAAGATATTCAACTAATTAAAAGTTAGCCAGTCAAATTATCCCTTCAGTAACTCGTTGAACGAGTTGAGAATGGAGTTTCATGTAACATAATAAAAAGTTTGTTGCTAATGGGAACTATGTAGTTGGTTATGGAAAAGAAGGGTAAGGACTGTTGCCGTGGATTTGAATGTGGCTGGTTTTTGATAGATTGATATTTTTTGATTTTTTTAGTTTAATTAATTCTGTCATTTAAATTCTACCATTTTATCACTTCTAATGAAGGTACTCATCTCGTGTAGAGTTTTCATTCTAACTGAGCTAAGTGGGATTTGAAGTGCAACATTCATCGTGAAGTTTTTCATCTGAATAGTCAGGAAAACTAGAGATGAGATTAGTAACCGCTACTCCTAATTCTGCAGACCTAATCGATTGCAATTTTAACCAAAAGGAGAACTTCGCAAAAGCCTTGTAGCAATTTTACGTTCATTCAATTCTCTTGTAAGATAGTCAATTATAACAAGATAAATCCCTACTCTGAAGTTTTACCTCTCACTCACAACATATATGTGTGCCACTCGAGTTTCATCAGTAGGAACAGTTCTTGTTGTGGCTCTTCTTTCTTCCACTTTGATATTTCTCAAATCCAGAATTGATCACCGCTCTCTCCTCAAATCGATCAAATTGTTAAAGTTAAAGAAAAATTTTTTTATTCACCGAAAATTTGCCGCCCCTACGCCATGGCCTATGTTGGCCTAGGCGGTAATAGGGCACTAACAAATGTATTGGACATGAGAATTATAGGAGATACACGGATTTTGCCTCCTTGAGGCATTTCAATGGTACTTCATTGAAGCACTGATAAGTGCACAATAGACTACTAAAAATTTATTCATACATTATCTAATTGACGTGATAAGTTCGTAGTGAAATGTTAATCCTTTAATGATCTATGATCTTATTAATGATTGTGTAGTTTTTTGAAAATCAATATTCAGAACAAGAGTAAAAGTGGCTTCATAAATGTTTTGAAAGATTTATGAGACACTACAGTTGCCTCATAAAATTGACTGCATTATGTGGTGTAGATACTACAATGCCGCATATGTATTCTGATAGTTAATTAGTTGACGTTTTAAAAACTTCGTGTATTATGAATGTGAGATTAAATATGTGTTTGAATCGAGAAAACTCAATTAAATTATATGTGAAACTAGTACCGGGTTTTCACTATATATTTGATCCCCCTTTAACTTTATTACTAAAGGAGATACAAAAAATGTTTCGTATAAAAAGTTCACGAAATCACTGGTTTTTTTGATATGAATTCGGAAACTGAAATATATACAGGGTGACCAACATATTGATGGCAACTTCATTTTTTCAAATGGAACACCCTGTATATTTTTCCATACTTGGTTAGCTCTTTTTCCCCTGATTTCGAATATGTTTATATATGATGGTCTTTCTTTCTTATTCTGAGCACCACCGAGTTCAAGTTTCAATAACCATCTGACATAGCGTTATGGAAGTTCGTGAATATTTAGTGGCCATATTGATCTTTGGATTGGTAAGCGCACCCATTTTATGGCCACCAAATAGTCCCGATTTACAAACCGTTGAACACGTTTTTATAGCCGTTCCTGAAGGAAAAAAGTTAACTTCCGCAATAATGACAATCAATAAAAAGCAGAGAATTATATTAATGATATAAAATCAACCCAATATTAAACCTATAATTTTGAACTAATCCCGTCAACACACAAAGAATAGTGATAATATTGTAATGATTAGAAACATATTTTGAAGCTTTAATTTCTGACTTGAATCAGGGCCATAATAATGCTATCAAAAATAGTCTAAACAACTTGAGACAACTATATGATTATGTGTATTGAATGAAGGTGGTCATTTTGAGCAATTTCTTTAGTTGATGTACCATATACCATAGTTTATCATTTTTCATTGGTTAAGTATTGTTTAGTATTCATTCTGAATTAATACTTTCAAGTAGATTGTTTGGATATAAATAATTTCGTAGGTATTTCACATTTTTTAATTCGGTGTCATCATTTCAAAAACTTTGAAAACTCTGAAAATTGAAGAGACACATCCACATACGCATTTATATTCTTTATCTATTTTTTTTTATAGATAAATAGAATATGTAGCCTATCAAAAAAAGGAAGAACCTACAGGACAGGGTGTCCCATTTGAAAAAATATAGTTGCATTCAATGTTATTCACTCTGTTTATCTTTCCATGACGTTATTATAACTCCAAAAATGAGCATTTTCAGTAAACGCACTCTGCCACTTGTAAAATGATTACAGATGTTGGCAGGTGGTTCTTAAAATTTGAAACTCTGTGGTTCTCAGAATAAAAGAGATTGACCAACATATGTTACATATTCGAAATCAGAGAAAAAAGAGCTAACCAAATATGGAAAAATATACAGGGTGTTCCATTTGAAAAATGAAGTTGCCATCAATATGTTGGTCACCCTGTATATATTTCAGTTTCTGGACTCATATAAAAAAACCTCAGTTGATTTCGTGAAACTTGTATCCGAAATATTTTTTGTATCTCCTTCAGTAACAAAGTTGAAGGGGAGGTCAATCATAGTGAAAACCCGGTACGTGTGCTTACACACTTGAAAGATTAAAAACACAGACTCAGTTTGTGTACTTAGTGTGAACTGAATGAATCATCATCGCAAGAATTAACCATCCGTAGCGCCACTGCAGAATTTGGAATATATATAAGATTGCGGATGTATTTAGGCGAATGAAACAGCCGCGTGTTTCACCATTTAACAGGCATGTGCTTCGCATTCGAGCACACTCTACTCAATTATTCCAAGTTGGTGAAACTTCTGCAAAAGGAACTCCAAGATACGGTCGTGTGTTTGCCATGCTACGTTTCGGTTGTTATGTGCACTCCTCGGTGAGACGGCCGCCTAGATATTTATGCAACTAATTGTTCTTGCATATTACAAATGTTTCCGAATGTATTTTGGGTAATTAATCAAGACGGAAAATGGAAATGGGCTACGCTATACGCCATTATCGGTGTGTTTGGCTAGAGGTTTTAAACGAATCGAATTTTGGTTGGTTCCGAACCGAGGATTAAAATTGGCTCAGTTATCCCGGCTTTGGAGGAATAGGAATATTCACATGGTCAAGAGGACATCTAGTTATTTGATATGATGTCAAATGGAATACTAATCATATTTATTAGAATTGTTACCCAAAATACTAGGACACTTGAGGTCATTACGGATCTCACATCTCTACATCTAGTGATTGATAGGGTAGCCTATGAAGCTATCCTCAGAATATCTAAGGAAGGTACAGATAATTTAAAAATAAAGAATCAGATAGTGTGGTCCTCTCTTAAAAACTTCATCTCATCTGCGAACCTCCCTAGTGATGTAATGATCAAGAAAGTAAGCACTGAGAAAAACTTCAGGACGTTGCTTAGTGAAAGAGAGGAATGGGAACGGAAATACACCGACTGTAACCTCAAAGAACATACCTCAAAATGGTATATATATGGTTCCAAAACCTCTACAGGAGCTGACGCTGGGATATACAAGCCAAGTACCAAGTGTGCACGGTTGCTAGGCTCCTGTATGAGCGTCTTTCAAGCGGAAATCTTAGCTATTGAGAGATGTCTAGATATAAATCTAGAAAAAAAACTATCAGTAGTGCGATATAGCCATACACTCAGATAGTCAAGCTGCTATTGAAGCACTGAGCTCCAACGTCATCGACTCAAAAATGATCTGGGAGTTCCGGAACAAACTCAATGAGGTAGGCAAGAAAATAAGTTCTTTTTAATCTGGGTTATCGGTCATTCGGGAATCAAAGGAAACGTATAGGCCAATACACTTGCCAAAGAGGTCGCACGAACCTCACTCACTGGCCCAGAACAATTCTGTGATATAGGTAAATGTACCAATGAAAACGGAGTTTCTGGAGAAGGAGAAAGCCGAAAGGGGGAAAACTCTGGCGGAAAATCCCAGGGATGGATCACTCCACTGAGTTCTTTTGGAACTTTGAAATAGCAAAATCCAGAAGATATCTGGATCTTAGTAAGAAACAATTACACCTCCTCACTGGCTTTCTTACAGGACATTGTCGCCTCAGAAAGCACCTATTGAGATGGGATTATCGGACACTAACGAGTCTAGCTTCTGTGGGAGGAGGAAGAAACCCCCATTCACTTAGTCATGGAATGCTTGGCATTGCGAGCCTAAGGAGAGAATGCCTTGTGCGAGAAACTTGTAAGAGTAAGGAACAAGCCTCGTTGAAGCCTTCACAGATATTGGATTTTATCAGATCTCTGGAACTGGAAGGCGAGCTATGAGGGTATGGTCCGAACAGCTCTGTAAGGGGACACAATAAACCTTAAGGTCGCAGTGAACTGTAACCACTTTTCAAACTTAACTAAGAGCAGTTAACTTTCCTCAATCTGATTTTGGCATTGATGAGGAGAAAAATGGTTTGGAATTTCTTTTCCATGTATGTATCAGATAATCCAGAGAGTTGATGCGAATTTGAAAGGTGTACAAGATGTTGAAAACCTTTTATCTACGACTAAATAACACCTCTTCATCGGAAATTCACCAATTTATGGTGAGAAAGTAGATACTCAATGCAGGTTCTACAACACCAGTGGGTTTTCAGATTCACACTATCATTTGATCAGTTCAGCACTGCCTTTCCAGCTCACCACGCCATTGTCGTGACTTACAATTTTCCCTTAAATACCACCATCAGTGGTCATTTTCTGAACGAAAAAGCCTCGAGATTATTCAATAGCCCCATCATAAACAAGGCAGAAAATCAAAGAGCGTAAATCTCATAAATCACGAAAACAAAGCTTTCATCCGGCGCTTCTTTTATCCACCCCATCTCTGAGGATGAATAGAATGGATCCATCGCCTTGGCTTTGTCCTAATCTAATAGTTGAAAACTACTCCGGTGTTGATCAAAGACCCAAGAAAAAACGCTCGGTGATTTGGGCCACTCGCCTACGGCTTCTAGCCTAAACTTCACCTCGCAAATAATAGCAATCATTATAAACTCGTTGCATAATATACTAATCCACGACTAAATGACACCAAATCCCTTATTAATGGTGAGTAAGTAAATACTCAATGCAGGTTCTACAAACACCAGTATAGTTTAAAATTCACACTATCATTTGATTAGTTCGTCACTGCCTTTCCAGCTCACCACGCCATTGTGTGACTTAAAATTTTCCCTTAAATCCCAACCATCAGTTAGTCATTTTCTGGACGAAAAAGCCTCTAGATTATTCAATATCGCCATCATAAACAAGGCAGAGAATCAAAGAGCGTAAATCTCATAAATCCTGAAAACAAAGCTTCATCCGGCGCTTCTTTCATCCACTCCATCTCTGAGGATGAATAGAATGGATCCATCGCCTTGGCTTTGTCTTAATCTAGGAATAGTTTGAAAACTACTCCGGTGTTGATTAAAGACCCCTGGAAAAAAATGATCGGTGATTTGGGCCACTCGACTAAAGCTCGTAGCCTAAACTTCACCTCGCAATAGCATTCATTATAAGCTCGTTGCATAATATACTAATCGACGACTAAATGACACCAAATCCCTCATTTATGGTGAGTAAGTAGATACTCAATGCAGGTTCTACAACACCAGTGGAGTTCAAGATTCACATTACCATTTATTAAATCGTCACTGCCTTTCCAGCTCACTACGCCATTGTTGTGACTTAAAATTTTCCCTTAAAATACCAACCATCAGTAGTCATTTTCTGGACGAAAAAGCCTCGAGATTATTCAATATCCCCATCATAAACAAGGCAGAGAATCAAAGAGCGTAAATCTCATAAATCACGAAAACAAAGCTTTCATCCGGCGCTTCTTTTATCCACCCCATCTCTGAGGATGAATAGAATGGATTCATCGCCTTGGCTTTGTCCTAATCTAATAGTTGAAAACTATTCCGGTGGTTGATTAAAGACCCCTGGAAAAAACTCTCGGTGATGTGGGCCACTCGACTAAGGCTCGTAGCCTAAACTTCACCTCGCGAATAATAGCAATCATTATACGCTCGTTGCATAATATACTAATCCACGACTAGGTGACACCAAATCCCTTATTTATGGTGAGTAAGTAGATACTCAATGCAGGTCTAGAACACCAGTGAAGTTTAAGATTCACACTATCATTCGATTACTTCAGCACTGCCTTTCCAGCTAACCCCACCATTGTTGTGACTTACAATTTCCCCTTAAATCCCAACCATCAGTTAGTCATTTTCTGGACGAAAAACCCTCGAGATTATTCAATATCCCCATCATAAACAAGGCAGAGAATCAAAGAGCGTAAATCTCATAAATCACGAAAACAAAGCTTTCATCCGGCGCTTCTTTTATCGACCCCATCTCTGAGGATGAATAGAATGGATCCATCGCCTTGGCTTTGTCCTAATCTAATAGTTGAAAACTACTCCGGTGTTGATCAAAGACCCCAAGAAAAAACGCTCTGTGATTTGGGCCACTCGACTAAGGCTCGTAGCCTAAAGTTCACCTCGCGAATAATAGCAATCATTATACGCTCGTTGCATAATATACTAATCCACGACTAAGTGACACCAAATCCCTTATTTATGGTGAGTAAGTAACTACTCAATGCAGGTTCTACAACACCAGTAGAGTTTAAAATTCACACTGTCATTTGATTAGTTCGGCACTGCCTTTCCAGTTAACCACGCCATTTTTTGTGACTTAAAATCTTCCCTTAAATCCCAACCATCAGTTAGTCATTTTCTGGACGAAAAAGCCTCGAGATTATTCAATATCCCCATCATAAAACAAGGCAGAGAATCAAAGAGCGTAAATCTCATAAATCACGAAAACAAAGCTTTCATCCGGCGCTTCTTTTATCCACCCCATCTCTGAGGATGAATAGAATGGATCCATCGCCTTGGCTTTGTCCTAATCTAATAGTTGAAAACTACTCCGGTGTTGATTAAAGACCCCTGGAAAAAAGGACAACCAGGGTCGGCAGACTGGTGGCTGCTTGGGAAACATTCGGGTAATTTATTTAATAAAGTCGTCATGCGAGAAATCGGAACTAAAAGCCCCGTAACGGATAGTGGAGGTAATCTAGTTAGCTGTGGCCAGCGACATCCAGGCGCACACCGACTGCCTCCCATTTGTCAACGTATCCAAGAGGACCGCAACTACCCGGGCGGACCGACCTTCTTTCGTCAGCTTTATTAGAATTTCTGGTGGTCGAGGAAAGGGAAGTTTGCATAATTTGGTTACCGTGTTGTTCCGTTTCCTGGAACTGGAGCTGGGTATGAATTGGAGATATAAGCAGAAATTTCGAGCTGAAAAATCCATCCAGTGTTTGGATTGATACTTTATGATGGTTAGTGAGGTATGATGGTAAATGAATATATCAGATTTTGACAATATAAAGGGTTTTCCAATAAAAGATGTTATTTTGATATTCAAAGGAAAATGCCATTTTTCAATATAATTGGATGTATATTTCATTATAAGAAGAATGTCGTTAATAGTGTAAGATAACATCAGGCAAATGACCACCACGACCACTCTTACAGGATCCTATATAATCCTTTTAATGAAATTTTCCATGACCAAATCGCAAATTAGCTGCCCTATGTCCTCGATAGCCTCACGAATTCCATCTTTGAGGTCTTGAATTGACGCTGGGCTATTGGCGTGGGCCTTCTCTATCACTGGCCCCACAGGAAAAATCGCAAGGTGTTAAATCACAAGATCTCGGTGGCCAATTGTGATCACCGAGAGATAACACGGTCCAGAATTTTTCCTGCGAAAGATTAATGGTACTTGTGTGGCACTTAGCGCCGTTTTGTTGAAGGTGAACGTTGTCCAGATCAATACTATCCAATTTTGGCCATAACAAATCATTAATCATCTCTAGATAGCGCAATCCATTCACCGTAACTGTTGCTCTAGCCTCATTTTCGAAAGAGTAAGATCCAATGTCTCCGTTGGACCATAAACCGCACCAAACAGTCACACGTTGTCCCAACAGCTCGAATTCGAGTCGCAAGGTGTTAAATCACAAGAGCTCGGTAGCCAATTGTGATCACCTCTTCGAGAGATAACATGGAAACTTTTCCCGCAAAAGATCAAAGGTTTCGTTGCTTGTGTGGCACGTAGCTTGTTGAAAGTAAACGTTGTCGAGATCAAATACGGTGTAATGACGTTGGTGGAATGCCTAATTCCAAAGAACGACGAGGAATGGACAAACCTGGGTTTTCTTCAACGCTACAGCGACAATATTCTTGACTGTTCTTGAGCGACGTGCACGAGTTTTATTCTTCACATCACTAACTTGTCCCAACACTCAATTTTTACATTAATTTGTTTATTGCGGTCTGACAAGGTGCTTCACGAGGACCCAAAAATGTTCTAGTTTTACGAACCGTCTCTGCCAAATCACAATTCACAATTTTTATTGTGAATTTTAATCATTTGAATGCGTTCCTGAAGTGTGAAAGGTTCCATTTTTATTAATGGCGTAGTTTCTACTGTCAAATATCAAAAAATGACAGCTTCAAAAGTGACATCTACCGAAACAGCGGGCTATTCAAAATATAACCTCTTATTGGAAAACCCTTTATCAGAATTTCACCAATACCTACTGAATGAACGAGTAAAAAAATATTTCTTTTATTGATTTATATTATTTGTTTTTGACCTCGATATATAATTTAACAAAGGTTTGGTTCAGCTGCATAAAAATTTTCGATGGTTTGACAGGTGAACTGTCGAGAGCGTTTTCACATTGATTTGAATTCGTGTGTATTCTACACCATGGAAGCGGCAAAACATCAAAGTGACATCTTTCGTGAAGTTTCTGTGCGTTCTTCAAGTAGGTTGGAAAATAAAGGGTTTTCCAATGAAAAATGTTATATTAAATAGTCCACTTTTTCGGTAGATGTCACGTTTGAGGCTGTCATTTTTTGACATTTTACAAGTAGAAACTAAGCCTATAATAGAAATGGAAACGATACACGCTTCAAGAACGCATTGAAATGATTAAAATTCACCATAAAATGGTGAAAAATTTGGCAGAGACGGTTCGTGAAACTCGAACATTTTTCGGTCAGCGTGAAGCACCTTGTCGGACCGCAATAAAGAAATTGGTGAAAAAATTCGAGCTGTTAAGACAAGTTAATGATGTGAAGAATGAAACCCGTGCACGTCGCTCAAGAACAGTCGAGAATATTGCTGCTATAGCCAAAAGGGTTTAAGAAAACCCAGGTTTGTCCATTCCTCGTCGTTCTTTGGAATTAGGAATTCCGCAATTTTTTTTTGATAGTATTGATCTAGAAAGTGTTTACTTTCAACAAGACGACGCTACGTGCCACACAAGCAACGAACCATTGATCATTTACGGGAAAAGTTTTCGGACCGTGGTTTCTCTCGACTTTGCGAACATTGGTGCCGTGTGAAAGGTCTGTGCCAATAGCCCAGCATCGATTCAAGACCTCAAAGCTGAATTCGTGAGGCTATCGAGGACATAGGGCAGCCACTTTGCGATTTGGTTATGGAAAATTTCATTAGAAGGATATGGTCCTGTAATCGTGGTAGTGGTGGTCATTTGCCTGATGTTATTTTCCACTATTAACGGCCAAGCTTCTTCTTATAATGAATGAACATCCGATCATTTATATTGAAAAATAGCATTTTTCTTTGAATATCAAAATAACACCTCCTATTGGAAAACCCTTTATACAGGTTTGGAAATTCACATCGGAGACATACGATATTCAATGCATCAGAGAGAGCAATTTTTCAGTACAGTGGTATACTTAGAAGCCTCATCATATCACCAAACCTTCGCAACGCAAATCAAAATTATGACACTCCAACAACAACTTCCCACCCGGCCGCAAAAACTGCCCCGCACCGGTAAAAACAGGTTCGTTCCGGTAATTGCGAGGGAAGTTCGAGATTGCCGAAATTAATCAAATAAAGCGGAAGTTAGAGAATTGTAACCCACCTTTAACGCGATTACATATCATCTAGACGGCGTTAAGAAGATACAAAACTTTACGGCGACGCCGCAACGAATACGAATTGGCCAATTTGGGCCTCGGTCGCTTTCAAAAAGACGGCCCATTTGGAATTCTTCGCGTGTACGACCGCGAAAAGCTGAAGTTGGCTTTGTTGAAGACGTCCGCCGACGTATATTCGATGTAAATGCTGCAAATTCGCTAATAGAAAAAGCTTTAACGGCCTGTGGAAATGGAGATTGGGATTCATTTCGCGGTTTCTAGATTAACTGGTTATCTGCTTGTTCGCTACTTATATCAGTTGATTTCATTCGATAACTTTGATAACGATATGCATTTTTTTAGGCTTCAAGCCTCTTGCTTCTTTTCGATCGTATACTAGATGACGCTTCATCAGTTAAAGTGTGCGAGAAGTTGAGAATAGCGGCGCCGAACTGAAAAAGCCCCTTGCTCCTTTCTATTGGAATCGACGTACCTACGACAGACTCTCAATGCATATGCTGTATTGATAACTTCTTCTCAAAAGCCGGGAATAGACGAAGCGCACCCACTCGCGAGTCAAACCTCGCCACCTACTCGCGCAACAAAACTCATCCTCGCGTCAGTGTTTACACCATACGCTGGATTCGCCTGGAAGGGCGAGCCAGGATGAGAAGGCGAGGTAGTAATCAGCCTCGTATAGAGTCTGAGACTCGACCAGACTCGACTAGCTCCAGAAGCTTGTTCAAACGACATAGCGAGACTTCTTTGATGCGCGACTGAAAACCGACCGGCAATGGCTCAACCCGAGGACGAGGGGCCTCATGACGAGGAGCATGTTTACACTATGCGAGGGGCGGAAGAGAGGCTGGTGCTTGATTAGGTGCGCTTCGTCTATTCCCGGCTTAAGAGCTATAACGATTATCTTCTGAACCAAGAAGTCGTCTTCATAACGCGATCGCTAGAAGACCGACAATAAGGTTGCTACCATCCGCAAGTTTCGTACAAAATTCCTGTTTCAGTTTTGCCAGAATATTCATCAAACCTTTGGTCACATCAATACTATTACTAATTGCAGTCCATCATTATTTCAAGTGGAAATATTAGCTTTGAAAGCCTGTCGCTAGGTTCCTGTATAAGCGTTTCTCAAGAGGAAATCTTAGCTATTGAAAGATGTCTAGATATAAATCTAGAAAAAAAATCAGAAGTGCAATATAGCCTCAGATAGTCAAGCTGCTATTAAAGCACTGAGCTTCTACCTCATGGACTCAAAGATGATCAAGGAGTGTGCCGGAACAAACTCAATGAGGTAGGCAAGAAAATTAAGGTCTTTTCAATCTGGGTTCCCGGCCATTCGGGAATCAAAGGAAACGAGGAAGCCAATCCTTGTGTGGTATACGTAAATGTACCTCTAAGAAGGAGTTTCTGGAGAAGGAGAAAGCCGAGAAGGAAAAACTCTGATGAAATCTGTCAGGGATGGATTATTCCACTAAGTTCCTCCGGAACTTTGAAACAGCAAGATCCAAAAGATATTTGGATCTTGGTAAGAAACAATTATACCTCCTCACTGACTTTCTCACAGAAGACTGTAGCCCCAGGAAGCACCTGTTGATGATGAGATTATCGGGCACTGACGAGTGTAGGTTCTGTGGGGAGGAGGGAAAAACCCCCATTCACCTAGTCACGGAATGCTTTGCCATTGCGAGCCTAAGGAGAGAATGCCTTGGGCGAGACACTTGTAAGAGTGAGGAGTTAGCCTCCTTGAATCCTTCACAGATATTGGATTTCATCATATCTCTGGAACTGAAAGGCAAGCTGTAGAGGGTGTGGTCAGAACAGCTCTGTAAGGGAGCACAATAGACCTTGAGGTCGCAGTGAACTGTAACCCCTTTTTAAACTATAATTATAACTATATAACTAGCATTAAGTGCTTCCATATCGCAATGTACGAGGCACAACTACCGAAAAAAAAAGAATATTGATATTATCGGATAACAAAGCTGCTCACAAACGCTTGACTTTCCGTCAGTATGGTCAAAGGTAGTCTGGGAATGCAAACTGTCACTCAATGCACTCTAGCTAAACAACCAGGGGCCTATTGCACCAAAATACTTTGCAACTTTTCACTTTGCACTTTGCATTCTGACAAATTTCAAAAGTGAAAATTAATTATATTGCACAGCATTTCTCCCAATATTTAATTTCTGTGAAGTGGTTCTCATTTTGCACTTGACTTTTCACATTGCACTTTTCAATTTTGAATGCGTTTAGTGCAATCTAACTCCTTTGAAAAGTGAAAAGTGCAAAGTGAAAAGTTGCAAAGTATTTGGTGCAATAGGCCCCAGGTCAACCTTGTATGGCTACATTGTCATACTGGAATGCACGGTTATGAAATGTCAGACCATCTGACAAGTGAGAAAAAAGTAACCCATTTCATTGGGCCAGTAGTCCAGTCAATTTGTGCTCAAAAGAACCCCTAGCAGGAATGTTCTGGGGTAGTTTTGATTTTTTCGATTTTTTATGTTTTTTGGGGTGCTGAATCCGAATCTGAGGTTTGCTAACAAATTTCGTGAGGGAACATTGAAAAAAATACAAAAAAAGAGAAAAATTCTCATTCTTTGGCAGTTTTTCTGCTTATAACTCGGAAACTATCATTTTTTCGTGAAAAACCTTTCAATACAAAATGAAAGCACAATTCGACTGGATTACAGAGCCATTAAACGAATTCGAAGTCATTTATCAAACGATGGCAGTTAAGTAATGGCAGAAAAAGGAGAATTGGAATTCCCAAAAATGAATACTTACATGCTACACTTATTACTCTACTGTCTTGTAATCTTCCCCCTGGAAATCTAGGGTTGTCTGCTCGGCAAAGTAACACCTTACCATCGTCTTCAGCTGATACAGATAACGTCAGTATACTAGCTGTGAAAAACTCCGTTTCTTCTTCCTGAAACAAATAAATAAATATTTACCGTAGATAGTAAACACCCTACGGTTGTCCAATCATAATTAATTCATATGTATAGTATAGTTTTTTGGAATAGAATACACATTGATGTATGCAAATAGACGAACTGATCTGTTGATTCATTTTGACAGAATTGAAATCCATAGCGAAAATTTTTCACTGGGTAGATTTTCCATATGCTCTGAGTTTCGGTGAATTTCCGTGAAGAAAATGAGTTTCCGAGCTGCAATGACTTACAATATCTGAGAGGACTTCAAGGATGCTCGATCTGCCTTTCTAGAATAATTTTCCTGTCCAAGATATAGTTTGCGCAGGCTCGCATAATCTAAGCGCATCACTTTTTGTTTGGCCAATTCTCATCATATTCTCCCAAGTCGACAAAGTCCTTTTAGAAAGCCAGTGAGAAGCGTAACTTATTTTCACTGAGACCCAAATACTTTCAAGACCTTGCAGTTTTCAAGTTCCGATAGAACTCTTCAGAACATTCCCTTCACGGAAGATTTCTCCAGGGTGCTACTTTTCCAGAGCAGTTACCATACCAAAAAAGGGTTTTGGGCAAGTAAGTTGTGTTTGTGATCTCTTTTTGGTTATTGTGTGAAAGCTGTTCATTTCTTCTGATTCTGGCGTGGCCAGGAACCTAGACTGAAAAGATCTTTTCTTGCCTACTTCATAGAGTTTTTTTTCATGCATATATCTTTATCATGAAAATATGGACCAGAAATGGCATTGAATAGCCTGGATAAACATCATTATTTGGAAAGAAAGATTATTGTTTCGTAAATGACTACAATCTTCTTACCCGTGAATATGTCATTATCATGTGTTAACTAAACAGTTTTATATGAAAATGAACATGTTGACCACGATCAGAATACTTAAACACGAATGATCAAGCTGCAGTACTGACCGAGAACAGAAAGATTGAACATACTTCCATATTAATGCATATACCATAAAAATCTGAACCAGAACCGTCAGAACTGATCGGAATAAACTCATTAGTTCTAGTTGAATATAAACATAAATTCAAAACGAAAAACTCAAAATTAACCACTATCAGACTACGTAGTAAAAAATGTGCTTAACGCTTAAGCTACAGCACAAAGAAATTGAATAGACTTCCATGTTCAGGCATATACCGTGTAAATCTGAATCAGAACAGTCAGAACTGATCCGAATAAACTCATCAGTTCTAGTTGAATATAAACATAAATTCAAAACGAAAAACTCCAAATCAACCACTATCAACTACGCAGTAACAAATAAGCTTAACGCTTAAGCTGCAGCACAGATTCGAAAAGCAATTGGAATACCGGCCGATCCAGACGGATAAAGTAGTCCGGAAAAAGAACATCTAAAAATGGAACGGTAGATGGTTAATTGACAAATGATTACTTTCGTTTCTCCCATCTGCGTTTTCCATGCAGATGTCAAAGCGGTAGTCGGCCGGCCGCCTGTATTTGAGCCCTGTTTATACATCTGTGTCGGGATGAGATCCCGAAACTAGGGAAATTGACGGGAACGGTTGGATTTTGGCCCCCCTTTGCCCCGAAGAGGCGGCCATTAAAGGAACTATCGAGTGCCGCACATTGTTCGGATTCCCATCGGTATAAATGAGCCCGGTGGGGGTTTAGGAAGATCAACAATTGGACAAAATTGGAAACAATGTTGCCGAATTCCGGAGGTGAGTGAATGCTATTCTGTGAGAATTGTTTTTTTCTGTGCTCGTTACTGTCATGTCAGGCGGTGGGGAATTTTTGTCAGTGCGTGTCATGATTGTGGTGAATATTTTGGATCGTTTCGAATCTATTTAAATTTTGTTTACTCTTTTTATTTCTCGTGGTATTTTTCTCTCAGTCGATAGCTGAGCATTTGCAATGATCTCACAAAAAAATAAATATCTAAACTCGGTTACCGGCAGGTATCGACCAGATTTTGTCATTGTATTAATTGAGTTTTCCTGAATAACATTAGTGAAACCAACAGGTGGTGGTCTGTCTTGGTTTAGAAAATATGGGCCCCCAAAGTTCCAAAAATGTTACATCTTCAGGTCACTTCTTCAATATGAAAACACAAATTCACTGCTTCACTTTAGTCTATAAATCACCTTCGAACATTCAAACAACTATTCGATCAGTTTTATCTCAGGTATATTCAATAAATTGATGCAGAAACATCGAAATTCTAGAGGGAAAGACAGCCGTTGTTAATGGTAGATTTGGCACTGCCGCAGATTCATTCGCGCGAATATGATACGATGTCTTTCCGTAATTCGCACTATCATTTGATATGTCACTCGCCGAAGGAAGGAGCAGTGGTGCCAAACTTACCATGAAGAACGGCGGGCTTTCCTTAGAATTCGTGGATATGTGATACCTCTAGAATTTCGATGTTTCTGCATTAATTATTCAATATACCTAAAATGAAACTATTCGAATAGTTATTGAAATGTTCAAAGGTGATTTATAGATTGAATTGGAGCAGTGAATTTGTGGTTTCATAGTGAAAAAAACCGACGTAAAGATGAAACATTTTTAGGGGCCCATATTTTCTAAACTAAGACAGGCCGCCACCTGTTGGTTTCACTAATGTTGTTCAGAAAAATTCAATGAATACAATGACACCAAAATCTAGTGGATATCTGGTGGTCATCGAAATTGGATATTTACCTTTTTATAGGTCTTACAATCATGGCCTACATCCATAATAATAAAATAATAATATTATTTTAAGGCTTAAAACCCAAGTTTAACAGGAGAGTGTCCTGCATGCCATTAAAGCCCTCATTAATTTACTAGCAGTAATTTTAACATGCAATCCCTCATTGGAAGATCATAATATCTAGGTTGAACTGAACTGAGATTTGCTTAAACTACACTCGGATGATAACCTTATGGTAGAAAATAAAGGGTTTTCCAATAAGAGATGTTATTTTGAACAGCCTGCTATTTCGGTAAATGTCACGTTTGAAGCTAGCATTATTTGACATTTGACAAGTAGAAACTACGCCGTCAATAAAAATGGAACGCTACAAGCTTCAAAAACACATTGAAATTATTAAAATTCACTATGAAAATGGTGAAAATTTGGCAGAGACGGTTCGTAAAACGCGAACATTTTTGGACCGTTGTGAAGCACCTTGTCGGACCGCAATAAAGAAATTGGTGGAAAATTCGAGCTGTTGAGACAAGTTAGTGATGTGAAGAATAAAACGTGTGCACGTCGCTCAAGAATAGCCGAGAATATTGCTGCTGTACCCGAAAGTGTTGAAGAAAACTCACATTGTCCATTCCTCGTCGTTCTTTGGAATTAGGCATTCCACGTTACATCGTATTTTGCATAAAGATTTGGGTCTTAACGCCTATAAAGTTCAGTTAACACAACGTCGTATATTTGCTGATTGGGTCGTTGAAATGCATGAAAATGATCCGTACCGTGTTATCTTTCGAAGAGGTGATCACAAATGGCCACCGAAATCTTGTGATTTAACACCTTGCGACTTCTTCCTTTGGGGCCACGTGAAAGAGAAGGTCCTCTACGCCAATAGCCCAGCGTCGATTCAAGACCTCAAAGATGGAATTCGTGAAGCTATCGAAGACATAGGGCAGCCACTTTGCGATTTGGTTATGGAAAATTTCATTAAAAGGATTGTGGTCCTGTAAGCGTGGTCGTGGAGGTCATTTGCCTGATGTTATTTTCATTATTAACGGCATAGCTTCTCCTTTATAATGAAATAAACATCCGATCATTTATATTAAAAATGGCATTTTTCTTTGAATATCAATATAACACTTCTCATTGGAAAACCCTTTACACTCGGATAATAACCTTATGGTAGAAATTTTATAGTATAGTTTTTTGACGAGTACTACTACTCATCAGATGAGTCATTTATCAATTGAAGAACGTCGAAAGTTCCCAGGCTATACAAATTTGAACCATCAGGTAAAAAAATGTTTAAAAAACTTCGAAAAAGCGCGAAAACGAGCAAAATCCTCTTAGCTAAGACCTAGTTGAACCGATTTTACAGCCACATTTGTGTTTGTTCCGTAATAGATAAAGTTCGCCCAGTTAGTTTAACTAGATTATGTTGAATTGCACTTACCGTAACGATGGATTGTTTAATGGACTTTCCGTCAAGTAGCCACGTTAGCTTGGCAGGGGGATATGAACCGGAAGTTTCACATTTAATGTTCTGGGACTTCCGGTTCGACATCAGCTCATTCGGAGTGACTATCTTCACTTTATTGGGTTTCACTGAAATGAAATTGATCGGGTTATAAAGGCATTAGACATGGACGATAAAAGTGGACCGATATACAAATTCGGTCAGTGGTGTCCGGTTAGGTGTGGTCCGCGGGTTTTCGATTTGCTGAATTATTCAGATTTGGGTGGATGTTGGATTGATATTGCTGTTTTGGACTGCTCTATCAGGTGTGTTTTATTCAGGAGGGGTCGAAGGGATATATGAATTACCAGGTGTTTTTATATTGGTGTGTTCTTGCGAATTTTTTTATATCAAGGGTTAGAAGATGTAGGTCTTAGGAATGTAATACTTCTTTTTGAGTTGTACAGCTTGATTAACTGGGTGAAACGGTTTCTGAAGAAACGTAGAGATAGGATAGTATAGAGTTGCCATCATTGAAATAAACGTCGTATCAGATGTACCATATTACCACCACCTAACGTCAGATTTGACAATCCTTGAATTTTCTGGATAAATTGTGATTCATGCGCCTGTTTCTATTTGAATTATGATTTTATTTGTTTCTCATTTGTAAACGTCAGTTTCCAAAAACACAATATTAATCAAGGAAGTTTATTTTTTCAAGTCACTAACTTGTAAAATTGACAGTTAACTTGTAAAACTTTTACAAGTTAGTAGTATTATTTACATTGAAAGTTGTCAAGTACTTGCTTTTAATTTAATTTATTCTTCTAATCTCAGAGTTCCTGGAACAAATGTATTTCTCAATAAACGTTCTCAAACTATTCAAAAACGATATTCGTACCTTGTTATATTCGTATCTATTCGCTTTCCTTTTCACGTACTTGCTTCTAATTTCATTTATCCTTCTAATTTCATCGTTTCTGGAACGAATATTTTTAGTAATAAATGTTATAAAAGTATTAAAAAACGATATGCATACCTTGTTTCATTTGGATCTGGCCTTTTTCGTCAGAAATTAGCAAATATTCTCGAAGGACTTCCCTCTCGTAAAGCCACTGACAGTTGTCATAATTTTCCGATGTCATAAATAATCATAAATAGCTTACGACATTTGCGACAAATTATTGAGATTTTTTTGGAATTTATCTCACCTTTTTACAAACGAGAAACAAATAAAATATAAAACAATACACGCAAGGTAACGGTTTTTACTGGCTCAAGGAGGTAACTGACTCGCCTGCGGCTCGTCAATTATATCCTCCATTCGCCAGTAAAAACCCTCTTACCTTGCTAGTAATGTTATATACTATTTTCTGCTCAAAATTATACAATAAAATGGTATCGTATACTTAAAGGCTTTCTCCAAGCAGAGAAGAGATAAGAAGAAAATTAGAGGAAGAACATATCACAGGTAGGGATGAGTACTTAACAGATCCGCATTCGAAATTTTTGATAGTCTGTCTTGGTAATCTGATATCTTTTTATATGTGTATATTATTTCCGGAAGAAAAATTATTTATTTGATATTCATTTGACCTTATTTGAACAGAATTCCTAAAGAACCAACACGTCGTATTTTTTGGGTGAAAATTATAACAGAAAAAACTGGCAACTCAATTCAACCCTGAACTTTTCGCTATATTGGTCCCCGACTTAGTCCCGCCCAGTGGTACTATTTTTCCTTAGTCAATTGTAGCGTCATAGCGTCTCTTTTCTATTATATCTCGATGTGAAGAAAAATTTTCATATGAAAAAGAAATAAAGCTACTCCTTTCAACGTTTACGAATTCGAAGTTTTGATCAAAAAATGGGCTAGAAGTCTTTTTTCCTATCTTATATTGTATTGAGGAAAAATTCTTAGCATACAGTATGGAAAAGTACGAACAACCTATCTCGTAAGAAACCTCAGAGGTGGCATTGTGTTTCTGTTTATACCCAGAGATAAGCACCAGATCGAAATAAGGTTCTCAGAATGCCCCTATCGTTCAGAGATATTCTTCAAACTGTTGAACCCTGATAGTGCAAAATAGCTATCTATGGATGCTCTAGATCAGTGATTCTCAACCTGTGGTCCGCGAACGGTTTTCATGTGGTCCACGAAATGAACAGTCATAAAATAATCAATTTGAATTAAATTAATGCGTCTGCCTATTTTTTTTAAATCAAAACGTTTGCAGTATTGTGTTGACCAGAACCAGAGACAAGTACCTATTGAGAAATTTCAAATGAAAAGCAAGACCAAGGGAGTAATTGGCGTCTTAATTTTGAGCTATCAATGACTTTTTATTTTATTTTTTATGTCTTTTTGTCTTCCACTATGAAATCCCTTTTTTATTTTGTAAATAATAAATTTATTAGTAAAACTTCAGTGTGCATCTTATCTTACCTATTATTGAGAAATATTAATGATAATATCTAGGTGGTCCGCCAAGAATTCTGAAAGGTACAAGTGGTCCTCAGTGGTCAGAAGAAGAACCACTGCTTTAGATGATATTTTTTTATTTAATCGAATAATAATATTGTCTGTTTTCATTGTGAAGAAAAATAAAAAAGGTATTGGCATTAATTGACAGGAGAAAATTTAAAAAAAAACAGAAATGGCAAGTTTTTGGATGAACGTGGGAAAAAATGAGCTGTTGTAACGGTTTCGGGAGAAGGAGAAAGCCGAGAGCGAAAAAACTCTCTCCTTCGGAACTTTGCGACAGCGGGATCCAAAAGATATCTGGATCTCGGTAAAAAGCAATTACATCTCCTCACTGGCTTTCTTACAGGACACTGTCGCCTCAGGAAGCACCTGTGGAGGATGGGATTATCGGACACTGACTAGTGTAGGTTCTGTGGGGAGGAGGAAGAAGCCCCCATTCACCTAGTCACAGAATGCTTTGGCATTGCGAGCCTAAGGAGAGAATGTCTTGGCGAGAAACTTGTAAGAGTGAGGAACTAGCCTCGTTGAACCCTTCACAGATAATAGATTTCATTAGATTTCTGGAACTGGAAGGCGAGCTGTGAAGGGTGTGTCCAGAGCAGCTCTGCTAGGGGCACCTTTTTAACTGAACTAAACAGTTTCAAGGTTAATTTAACCTCAATTTTCTGATTATTTAATGGCTTTGGAGTGATATATTTCTAGTGTCATTATGAGAGGGGTCGTCAATGTATATTTGTTGTAAAGTACTAGATATTTCTGATGTTGTTTTGCTATAAAACATCATTCTATTGTAGCTGTGATAGTCCGTCCATAGTTTCGTGATTGTTCAATATGTAGCTGAATAATAGTTTATATGAGATGTGTCTATTGTAGAGAATCGAATGAAAACTACTCACAATATACAATTAATGGAATGTTTCTTATGATGTATCCAGCAATGTCTGATGAGGAAGCTCTGCATTCGAATCGAGCTCCCTTCAGGTTTCGAGATACATGTGTTATACATAATTGGTTCACTGTTGTATAGGAATTAGCACTGCTATCCACTACGCCATCAAGTAGTGAGTTTCCATGCCACCATGTTACCGTTGGTCGAGGTTTACCTGGAATTGAAATAATGTTTCTTGTAGTGAGTATGTATTTCGATGAACAAAGGCCGCAATTAAGATTCCTTGAAAACACAAAGGTGAATATTCGTCAATTGATAAGCGTGTCAAAAATGGAATTAACTGATTTATTTGCTGAATGTGCTAAGACGCACGAAAAGTTATGAAAACAACGATGATGATGAATAGGCTGTTGTAGAGTTGAACTGAAGGTTCTAGAATTTAAAATGGATGCAAATATTTTCAATATTATGTCATTTCGACATAAGTTTTTCACACATTTCAATCATTATTCCGAAATTGAAATCGATATTTAGATTGAAATACCACTGTTTAAATCTTCGGGGATAATTACCCTTTCAGTAGGGTTCTGTAGCGGTCTCAGAAGAACAGAAGATTCGAAAAAATCATCACTTGGAAGGCCAGACCTGGCGCCTATTGCACCAAATGCTTTTCTACTTTTCACTTTGCACTTTTCAAATGAATAAAGTTTCACGAAACGCATTCATAATTGAAAAATACAATGTGAAAACTCAAGTGCGTAGTGAAAGTACTTGAAATTGAATGTTGGGGGAAAAATTGTGCAACATAATTAATTTTTACTTTTGAAATTTGTCAGAACGCGAAGTGCAAAATGAAAAGTTGCGAAGTATTTTGCTGCGATAGGCCCTTGGATTAAAACACCCTCCTCCCAGAGAGCAAGAATTAAGTATTTTGTATGTGAATATTGAAGGTAATTTATTCGCATATTTTCAGGTTTCATTCTGTGAAAACGGCGAGACAGGGTTTTATCTACTTAGGTTTTTCCCTGAGCTCTGATATCATACGCAGACTAGTATGGTATCCCGTTTTGCACTAACCTCAGCTAGGGACTTGTTTGTTTCATGTATCAAATTTTGTTAGCTCCCAATTCGAAAGAATATATATCAGGTATCCCAAGGTGAGTGGCCTATTAGGTCAAATTGGCGTGTTACGAAATGACTCTAGTTCGCTCAATATTTGAGATGTGAGTCCAAAATTTAGCAAGTCATTAGATAATTGATCTGATCTAAGTCACTGCTTTTCAATTATAGTTGTCAGTTATATAGGATGGACCAAAAAAATCATCATTTGCCAAGTTACAAAATCTGATAGGCCACTTACCTTGGGACACCCGGTATATGGAGAGAGAGTGAGAGAAATAGGATTAGGTGTCCAAAATCATACAGAAAATCACCTCACATATGGTTCATTAACACATTTTCAGTCAAATTCCGATTATCTGCTGAAAAAACCTGTGGTGAAATGACCAGAATAATAAACAGCAGAACTTATACGCTTCCCACATATATCCTAACTTCCCACAACATATGTGCGTCCATCAGTCTTTCCCAAGCCTTGCGTGACCTCCCTATAAAAGTTCCCCAAATTATGTATCTTCTTATTGTGTTGACTTTTACAAAGAAAGTTAACGCGTCACCCTGTCTTCGCCAATTTTCTAGCGCTGGGTAGAATGAGTGCTGTTAATCACTGAAAAACCACAGTTGAGTGGAAATAATATATATAAAATAAGAGTTTGAATGGCTAAATGGTTCTTCGGAATTTTTATTTGTATTTTCGATTTTAATGAAAATATCCGTGGTTCGATGAAAATCTAGTTCACGTTATGATTCAGAATATAATAATTTTGAATAAGTAGTTTGCTTCCCGCGTTGCAGAATGGCGGAGGAGCCGGGTCATTTCTGAATATCCGAACTAAAACCGGTAATGACACGAAAAAGTTATGGGAATAACTAGAGACATTCGAAAAGAATACAAAAAATACTACATGGTCTTTTTTATGATTTCTAAAAAGAACTGCTCCTATGTCGTTATCTTTACAAAATAAATAATGAGTATATTTTCATTACGCAATGAATTCCGAATATATTTTAAAAATTTTGAAAAAGCCTTAGGCAGGAATTTTGAGCGCTCATTCTTTGGTGAAGCAATAAGACTATTACTTCAAAATTTCATATGGGATTTGATATTGTTACCGAATATATAAATGCAGAATCTCAGCCTAATCGGAATTATATTCTGAAAATTATTCAAAGAATAAAATATGTAAAAAATGAATAATTACAAAAATTCAATTCTCTGACTAGTTAAAGAACTTAACTGAGCCATTTGCAACCCGAACTCATCCTGAAAATTTCAAGTCTCTAGCACAATTCCTTCGAAAGTTATTGTGCAAACGGAGGGTCGGACGGCCCCACGGACACAATTAAATTTCACCACGAGTCTAACCTTATCGGCTCAAAATTCGAAAATTACAGACATTTAGGCAAAACGATATAGCATTCGTTCAAGTAAAGCGAGCGCTCAAAATGAGTCAACTTTTTTCAAGAATATATTTTATATAAGGAGTTTGGCGATTACTTCAATATATCGATAATTATAAGTTTTCAAATAAATGGATCGATCTTCCTCAGCTAGTAGAAATGAAGCTGAGGATGTATGATTTGGAGTTGAAAATTTCAAAAATTTCTCAAAATTTCCAAATTACTTTTCCTGAATGATATCATTCAAGTTTCCATTAAAAAATTATTCAGTTTCGATTTCCAATGAATTTGATTAAATGCTAAACAGCTGTGCAAAATGGCGCAGTTACCTCTCTCGATTTAAAACAATATTAACGAAATAAGACAATTCAAAAAGGTAAATCAACCCAAATGCAAACACTGTCACAATACTCGTCTAACTGTTGAACACCTACTATCTATCTGCCCATATTACGGAGATGACCGACGTCGACTTGGGCTGAGAGAGAATCTTGGAAATATCCTCAATTCTCAAAAACAAATGAATTAGCTCTTAAATTTCTCAAAGAATGTCAACTTTACAATAATATATGAACTTGTATATTCTCAAATTTTAGTTCTTTAAGCTTCGAATACTTAGATTTATATTTAGAATAAGTTAATGTGTACTGTACCTCGTGTCAATGACCTCGATGTCGAGACACGTTAATTCGAAATAAAAAAAAGGTAAAACCTGCATCAATTTCACGATACAGACGACATTTCTTCTTACATCAATTGAAAAAAATATTTAGAAGCCGTTATAATCTAGAGTCTGAACCAAGCATTTTTAAGAACCTTATGAAACACGTGATCCTACATGAGATTCTGCTCAATTCGGTATCACCACTTGACCAAATGAGCAATCGAGATGATTTTGTTAGTTTTCAAAGTAAAGAAGCAAAAAATTCCCTTAAACTTGATGAAACACTATACTTTGCAAATTGGCGAATGCTCCAATGTTCATTAGCACTATTAATGGTGATATTAATAACATCTTATGCAAAATTTACCGACATTTTGCTTTTGATACAATTTTACAATAAGTCACAGAAAACGCATGAACTATTTATCCCATCTACCCCCGCCTAAGCATTAAATTCACCTCCACGCACCCCTAACCAAAACTTCCCTGAATTATGCACCTGCTTATTGTACCAACGATAACGATGAAACTCAACACATCTACCCTAATGACAGAAACGCTCAACTATTCACCCTTTCCAGAGCAACAGTTGCGTAAAATTAACAACACCCCCATCAGCGTTATTTTACTCACCCCCGTCCACCTGGCAGGATAGGAACAGCTCCTCGTCCTCCAGAAAAGGCCCGGCGCTGGAATTCGCCCCAATTTCTCTGCCTTCCGAGTCGAAAACTTTAAGGGAGGAGGGCTGCTCTGAAACACAATCACAAAAGGAAAAGTCAACAATCATTTCAGTCTTCTAATTTCAAAGTGGAATAACTTTGTGTGTATGTGTCTGTTGTCCGTAAAGACAAATACGACGTGGATCTTATCGTCATTTCGTTTGAGTAAGGAGCTCTGGGGGAGCTCAATGAATTTTTTGATGATTCTTGGTGATAATTGCATTTAAAGTTAGTCGAAAGAATGTTCTGTTCACAACTAGCCAGTTGCAAAATGGCGCAGGTGCCGGGTCGTCACTTAATAGCCAAACTATGGGTCTGATCCTTATATCGACGTTGTTATTTTAGTTAGATTGGGTTGGGAGCTGCTTATTAATTTTTCTAATGGCCTTTTACTGATACAGCATTCAAAATTAGTCGAAAAAAGTTCACTTAACAATTGATCGGTTGCAAAATGGCGCATGTTCCGGGTCATTTCTGAATAGTCGAATTAAGGGTATGATCTGTATATCGTAATATTTTACTTTCACAAATAGAACTTTCCCTCGATTAATAAGCATAATTGACAAAACCAATTTTTCGTCCCCATTTAGTGAGTTTTTTAACCACGTCCAATTTTTATATTTGAATAGTTTCAATTTTGTTAAAACGGTGAGACGTGGTTTTTTTCTACTCAGGTTTTTTCCCTGAGCTCTGGTATCAAATGCAAAATTGTATGGTACCCTGTTTTGCAGTAACCTCATCTAAGGACTTTTTTGTTTCAGGTATCTTATTTTTTTAGCTCTTGAGTCAAAAGAATATTATATACAGGGTGTCTGTAAACAAATGCGAGGGACTTTGATAGATGATTTTCTCGATGAAAATGAGCAGGGGTAGTTCATCTAATTTTTTTTTTAAATCAACCCCCCTTCCAAGACACAGCCTTTGGAAAGTGATGACATGTTAACAGTTTTAAATTTTTTTACTATACATAATATGAAGCGCTTAGTAGATGTTACTCACACAAATTTAGATTTTTAGATTTTTTTCGATTAATTAGCATAATTGACAAAACCAATTTTGAGTATGAACAATATCTTAGAATATTCATTCTATGAACGATAAAAAGGAATAAACAGTGATCATAACTGCTTGTGAGTTTTTACTTTTTCCGAAAAAAGTATCCACTGTATCGAAATTTTACATGAGCCTTTTTTTCTCTAGAATTGAATGGGAGACCATAAGAGAATTTTATTTTTCGATAATCTATCCCACGAAAACAATTTTTCAACGAAAATCATAGAGGGTCGTCATTTTCAACCCCTAATAAGAAAGTTGAGATCTAAAAAATTTTTGTGAGTAACATCTACTTATAGTGCTTCATGTTGAGAAGGCGTAAAAAAAACTAAAAACTGTCAACTCGTCATCGCCATCCAAAAGCTGTATCTTGGAAGGGAGGTCGATTTCGAAAAGAATTTATATGAACTACCCCTGCTTATTTTAATAGAGGAATCATCTCCCTATGTTCCTCGCATTTGATTACAATCGTTGAAATATCAATAAAATATGGATTTCCTCTTCAGTTATTGGTTTTAGGAAAAAAATGCAAGAATACAAAAATTCGTAATCCAAACAAGGATTTCAATTTATAATTTTATTCCATTAAACTTCATCTCGAAAAAAATGTTTGATATGATATAAAGTAAGGGTTTATTTCAACCCCGTATTATGTAACAGGAAAATTGAAAAATATCCGTCGTTAGACCTCTGCGAGTACACGAAAATTGGATAATTTAAAGTTTCTAGCTTCACTAGAATTTCAGAAAAAAAATAGAAGTCTGTGATGTGGGCTGAGGAAAGACGCAACTTAATTTTATACGAGCAATCACATCCTTAAGTTTGTCGCAAGAATTTCGAGAAGCCCTGTATATAATTTCTGAGTGAAATAACTTCGTGTGTATGTGTGTCTGTTGTCCGGAAAGAAAAATAGGACGAGCGGGCGTGGTGTAATCATCTTATTGTCATTTCGTTGGAGTAAGGAGTCTCGATCTCTGGGGGATGCTACCCCCTGAGATCAGGGATGAAATTGCGAGTTGTCGTGTGTCGGATGTTTCAGCGTGCGTGTGAACGGTGCTGGAGATTTATTTCATATTTATGCTGGTTTAAATTAAATGGGAATTGCTAGAACTAACTGTATTATTTGCTTTGACGTCAGGTCAAGGCCTCACACGTGATGGTGTATTCACCTGTTTATTTATACAGATACAATTATACAGGTTGTCTCGGAAAATGTGGGAAATCTCTCGGATTCAGATAAAACATAAAAAAATAAGATGACAAGTTCCCATATTTCTTTTTTCTAGCGGCTCCCCCTACGAAGATACGACCTCTTGAATGACGCCACTGAAATCCATTTTAATGGAATAAGTTTCAAACGACTCGATATTATTTGATGAAATTTTGATATGATTAATAGTATTAAGAACCTCTTAAATCCCCGCACTCAAATTTAAATTAGCTTGTTCAGTTTACCAGGGGCGGACTGGATTGTATATTTCAATGCTTACATTTTCAACACCCTGTATGATAAGGTGCTAAAAAACAAATTTGGATACCTTAAACATTAAGCTAAAGAAAAGGTATTCTTGTTTAGTGTCGATAAATGAACCGTTTTTGAAAAAAAATAATGAAAGAAGTACGTAATTGAATTTATTCCACTAAGATGAATTTCCAGTGGCGTCATTCAGGAGGTCGGATCTTCGTAGGGAGGGCCGCTAGGAAAAAAATCATGGGAATTTGTCATCTTATTTCTTGGTTTCTATCTGAATCCGAGATATTTCCCACATTGTTCGGGACCCCCTGTATACAGAGATTTCCAAGATGTTCCATAAAGCCAATATCTTGACCCTCAGACATTGAACAAGTTCAAATAATTCAAACTATTTCAAATGGCAACAAAAACTCTAGTAGAATTCTGTTTCTCATACCTAGAAAAGTTAAACCTGAATATGTTTTTTTGCATCCCTATATTTTTCTCTTATAGAATATTTTCCAGTGAAAAATAAACGTTAATGCGATTTTCCATCAATTCACGTAAATTCAACCTTCAAAAAGATAGATATAAATAGTGGCGCATTCCCCATTTAGCGATTTATGGCGAAATGTTTTAGGTGTTCCAAGATATTGAATACAAGACAATAAACAGAACATCCACACTAAAGACACCTTGAAACATAATAAAACAACTGAATAATTAGCTCAATTGAATTAAAAAAAGGTGTCAAAACAAAGTGAATAATACACAACTTATAATTATTCTCAAGGGTTGAATCTACGTAAAATACGGGGGTAAAAAATCAATATTTTAATGAAGATTTGTGATAAATTTCTCACATTAATAGTAAATACTTTCTGATATCGATTAAAATATAATCTGGGAGAATTCTGCATTTCTAAAAAAACTTTTTAGGTTTCACTCTCAGTCTCTGAAACAGAAATAATTAAAAAATTCAATTAAGATGAAGTGCTCCTACGAAAATCTTTGCACTAATTTGTCAAGAACAAATTGGTTTGGAAAAAGTTTTTTCTTAACAGTAAAACTGAAAAAGGAAATAAACTCAGAGTAAGAAATAAACTTTATTTCTTACTCTGAGGAATAAATGAAAAGGTATAATGTAACGTTTCGGTGTCTATATCAGACACCTTCTTCAGACAAACCTGTAAATCTTCGAATTGTATGTTTTTTCATTTGCAGTCTAATTAACATTTTTTGAGTACTTTATGTTTGAACTTTCTTTCAATATCTGAATTCATATGTTCATAACTCAGCAAGTACCTCTGTCAATTAGAATATTCGAATTTGAATGATCGTTTTATCAATATGAACGATCTTGCAACAGCTTTTGATTTGTCTGATGTTTTCTACATTGAGAATTGGCCTGGATCAAAGCATAACAGTCCATTTTTACATCAAAAAAACACCATCACAAAAATTCAGTACGTCTCACAAAAACTTTTTGAAAATGTTCGTTTTCTGTGTCATCCAGCAATCGGTCCATTGAGAATCTAGAAGACTATTCTATGCAAATGGAGTGCAATTACCGCATAATTACATCGATAATTGCATTGTAGAAAGCGGAAGAGCCCAGCGATAAATGCACTGTGTCAAATTTGACAGGTTAGTAGGAAATATTTCCCCGAATTACACTCTCGTGCATCATATAACAGATAATTTCACATTCCAGCGTGTTCGTTATATAAAAAACCACATTCGGTCATTTTCATTTTCGAAGAGCCCCCACCTTTGTATCGGACACTTTCAAAAAATGAAAATGAAAAGAACTTATGCAGTTTTTTGACAACACGCTGTCAAGCAAAATTATCGGTAATTTCGATGCATTTGTGCAATTAGTAACGATAATTACATAATAAATATCAACAATTCACAATCAATGAAATCATCCAACCGAAAACAGATAGGCATAAACGAATCTATCAATATCGATGATGGGATAATCTTGTAAATGCACTAATTTCCTGGTTAATGATACCTAATGGTGAATGAAATGGTAGTACAAAAACAGTCTCTAGAGAAATTAGTGTAGATTACGCTAATGATGTTTCAGGCTTAAAGCTTGATTCAACCGGAAATCATCGGGGATTTCGTCAATCATTCATGTTAGTTATGTGTATGTTGGGGGGATCCCTGTTACGCATACAATACGGAAATAGATGTGCGAAATGATGATATATCAGTGCAGAATTAATTTAGATTATCTCTTATTTTTACTCTTATGTATCTTATCTTGCATAAAAACATAGTAATACCTCAAGAGGTAAATTTCCGGAAATATACAGTTGTTTGTTCATGACTTAGCGATAATTTAAGATCATAAAATATACCTAATATTATCGAAAAAAAACACCCAAACTTGGAAGTTTACCCCCTTATTTTGGGAGTAACCCCTATTTTAAATTCACTTTTTTATTTTCGTTGACCCTCCCAAATAATATCGATTTCTTTGGACATAAAGGTCCTACAGATGTGAAAAAAAAGTTTTTTGAAAGATGATTTTACCACCTTTTATTGAAATATAACAAAATTAAAACATTCAAATTGATAACGACATAAAAAATTATTGAAAAAGTTCATAGTGAAAATATGTACTGATTTTCTCAGTTAATCCGCAATAGTACAAGAACTAGCACATGAAGTATA
>CM024239.1:24610038-24683560 GCA_013421045.1 Propylea japonica
ACATTTACGCACATGATTCTATCCATTTACGATCGCTATAATTTTGATTTTTGACATTTCTTAAAATGGATTATGTATGACATCGGAAAATTCTGACAACTGTCATGTGGTGTTTTAGATGGAGGAAGTCTATCGGGAAAATGCTCATTTTAGAAGAAATAGGCCCGATCCAAATGAAACAAGTGGTAACTGAAAACCTATCACAGAGGAATTGATGAAAGCAAATAAGTATTTATTGTTACAATTGAATTTTATATAAGTCAGATGTATTTGGTGCTTTATATAGATCCTTCCACGATTTTCATAACTGTGGTCAGTGGTGATTGAAGGAACTTGAATGTTACCGATATGAATAACAGTAAGTACTTGAAAATTTGCATTTATTGATCTGTTTAAAAAGGTAGATCATGGTTATTACCAATTATTCAATTCATCTTTTGCACAGTAATACTTTTACTGCCGCCGGACGGAAAAGTGTTGCTTAGCAACACTTTCCTCCTTGGCGGAGAAATAGAAATTTTTCGATGATTCCTGTCAGGCGAAAAAATGGCTTTATTATTGTACGTTTGAAAATAAAAATATTATAATTATCAGACCCAACAGACGTTGTTCTGTATATACAAAAATTGATCCAGCCGTTTAGTTGCAGCAAGTGGATGAATAACCTAAATAGCGACTACAGCGCCATCTGTTGATTCTATTTTTGATCATAACATACGGCATTAGGCAATCCAAAATTACATCATACAACCCTCACCTTCTCTTACCCGCCTAGTGCCTACCTCGGAGACGCATTTTTGGTGCGATTTGTATCTTCAACCTGCCATATCTTTTTATCTTGATTGTATTTTCGTTTTAAATTGAATACTTGGTATGAACGACGTATTTAATTGGATAAGGATCAATATTGTATTCATAAAAAATACTGCCAAATAATGCCTAATTTTTGAGAAATATTCGAAAAACTTTAAAAGGTGATACAGTAAACCTTTGAAAGATAGATATATACATTTCCGTCATACATTGTTTCCATGTAAGTCTTAAGTCCGCGTCCAGATTATGCCGAAACGACAATCATTCGACTTGTGTCGTTCGACAAAGTCGAATAAGTGTGGACGTTTGTAGAAGTCGAATCGAATCAATACCGCTTCCAACCAGAATGAGCGCGGTCCAGATCAAAGGAAGTCGCTTATCATTCGACACGTCCACACCGATGTCGAATCGAACGTGTCGAATGATGTCGTTCGGCATAGTGTGGACGCGACTTTACGGTTTTGCAGCGTACCTGAAAATAGCTGATTTTGGTACTCATATTTTTTATCATTGAAGTTATAGTAGTTTTCCTCAATTTTCTCGGTTGAAAAGTATAACTTATGGTACTCAGGGGATTGTACCTTTCTTAGGGTGAAAGAATATTTGAAATCGGTCTAGTAGCTTATGAGTTAACTCGTATCAACGCCACAAACCCACAAACCAACAAACATACAAATCTTTCCTTTTATAATATTAGTATTCTGTATTGACAAAAATTCATTCATTCGATCCAGTCGTTTAGTTGCCAGAGTAGATGAATAACCTAAATAACGTTTACAGCGCCCTCTGTTGACCTGATTTGTGATCATAAACATACGGGCACGGCAATCCAAAATACATCCCTCACACACTACGGTACCTTCACCTACCCGCCTAGTGCCTGAATCGGAGACGCATTTTGGTGCGATTTCATCTTCGACCTGCCATATCTTTTGATGTATCATCATAATTGAATGATGTAAGAGGCAATTTCGTTCTAAATTAAATACCCCCAATAATGCATAATTTTGAGAAACATTCGGAAAACTTTAAAAAGGTGATACGACGAGTAAACCTTGAAAGAGATATATGCTATCGCGGACTTTTTTGTAGAATTAAAGAAGTACATTTTTTTTCGTCATACATTGTTTCCATGTACGTCTTACGGTTTTTGCAGCGCACATGAAAATAGCTGATTTTGGTACTCATATTTTTTTATCATTGAAGTTATAGTGGGTTTCCTTAATTTTCTCGAGTGAAAAGTATAGCCTATGCTACTCAAGGATATTGTACCTTTCTTAGGGTGAAAGAATTATTGAAATCGTTCTAGTAGTTTTATGAGTTAACTCGTATCAACGCCACAAACCCACAAACATACAAATCTTTCCTATTTATAATATAAGTATAGATAGTCCAACGCCAACTGAGCTCATTTTGTCCTTGAGGATTAAATACATTCAATAAATTTTAATAATACGGTGGCTTCAAACCATGTTGACTTGACTCTATCAGAAGTCAATTGAAGCAAAACGAAAACATTCTTGAAAATTATACAGTTACCGTTTTAAACGAGGTTTGATAAATATAGTGAGGTATAGCAGAGGTATTATTTGGCACACTTGACAGTGATGACGAATCTCTGTACTTAAATTATTATGATCATTTGAAGAAAATCTCCAATCAATTAGAACGGAACATTCTAAAGTTATAAGTATCATAAGATCTATTGACATTAAATATTCTGATGTTACAAACCAGATTATTCAAATTATAATCATTATCGATTCGCAAAATTACATTAATCGACTCATTCTTGTCCAATTAGAATTCTAACCGATATCAATACAGCAGTCAGCTTTGCATGACTTCATCTATTACATGAGAGTATCCTACCACAAGAATTATTCGTGAATTCAACACCCATAATCTTCACTATCTCCCAAACAAAATGTTATCCTCCTAGAACAGCAGAAACATCTTTTAGCCAAAGAAGAAAATATTGTGTGGATTAAGAATGCCCGAAAGTGGAAGACTGGTAGATCTGCCCCCAAAATTTACTTCGACCAGTGCCCCATTGCGTGAAAGAACTCATTTCCCAAAAAAAAATTTCGAAAGAACACATGGGTAGTGCAGTGATGATTTGTTGATATTATCACCAAAAATGTCATTTTCCTAACAAGTGCGGAAAGTGATATTGAAAAACACTTTCTGCACGAGTTAGGAACAGTATTTTTTCCTACAAGCGCTTTTACGAGATCGATTTCTACACACAGATCAAATGTGAATTGATCATTCTAAATAGACATGAATGACAAAAGTCTCTGACAAGTCGAACCATTGTACTCTGATCGTTTCCATAGTAACGTCGTCGGTGGCATAGAGATATATCATTATTCAGTTTATTCTTTTGAAAAAGCGTGTGCGAGAAAACCCTTGCAATCCTTCCATTACCACACGCATTTGCGTGGCGGTAATGGAATAGCAGGGGTTTTTCCCACATTGTGTTGGCAATGTGACTCTTTACGAATTGAAATACGTGCGGGAAAGAGAATGAAAGTGCACACTTGTAGAAAACGTATTTATCGATAGGTATCTACCTGATCGAAACTGCATGGGATTTCCATTATTTTAAGTTTTTTCTAATACTTCATAAGTCAACTGTTCAAGGAACTATATTAAATTGGAAATTCATCCTAATCACATACCTTCAAAATTTTTCAGTTCTAATTTGATAATAATCATAGTAATAACATATGTCTTATATAAGATTTTATTGAAAATTTAAATATGTAAACTCCCATAAAAATAATTCAGCATTTAGTACTGAAGTCATTTCTTAAAAGAAGAGACTAAGAAGGTTTTATGTATCATAGGCTTGGATATTCTTTTGTATAATGTGAATGCACTCTCCCGATTTGCAGGAAGTATCTAGGCAAGATCATTACTGCTATTTCAGCACTTTTGTCAACCGAGATTTCTTTATGTGAAAATGGAATTGTATTCATTATTATTATTCAGACCTTCACCAAATAAACTTGCTTCTAATAAATTTTTTTTTCAAAAACGTAGTTCGAGAGTGGAAAAATATAATTATATCAGGTGTCCCAGGGTGAGTGGTGCCGATAAGATCAAATTGGCGTGTTACGAAAATGACTCTTGTTCGCTCAATATTTGAGATTTAAGTCAAAAATTTAGAAAGTCATTAGATATTGATCTGATCTATGTGACTGCATTTTAATTATAGTTGTCAGTTATACCGGATGGATAAAAAAATCAACATAATGAAAATAATAACAATCTAAGAGGCCACTCACTTTGGGGACACCTGATATATAGATTCTCTCTCCTTGCAAAAGTCCGAATGAATTTTCTATGTTTCAGATAATGCAATCTTTTTAGAATTTTTTCATGAACATTCATCATATCAATATCCATACACAAAATGAATTTTTACTCGAATCGGTTATCTTGTTATGAAAAAGCAATATTCCAATTGAATTTTCTATATGTTACACTATGGCAACATGAGGTTAATTCATAGATTTATAATACTAACTAGATGGCGAACCTGTCAAAAATTTGAGGCAAACGGCGGCCATTTGCAGTTTGAGTGAACCACAAATATTTTGAGAGATGTCACTTTTTTGTATGAAAATATTAGAATTACCAATATTGTTAGATAACTAATCACAAGAATCGAAAATATTTATAATTTTAATAGACCGAAATGTCAGAGTTCACAGAACACTAATATAAAGAGTTCGTTTTCATCACTTCTTTCAAAGGAACGTCTATGTTTCATCAAGATTCGAGCACAGATGGCATGAAACATCAAAATATTTGTGGTTCACTCCAAACTGCAAATGGCGGCCATTTGCCTCACTTTTTTCTACGTGACAGTAAGGAAGTTCGACGTCCAGTTAGTATTATAGGTCCAGGGGTTAATTATGAGCATCTTGCATGTGGTCGCAAAATTTCATTTTGATGAAAAAATTTTGAATGGCCATATTTTATGGAACATCCTGTACCATTGGCTGGTTAAGTCTCCTCGAAAATTACGGACATATGGAAAAAACGAAATAGCACTCGTTTGAGTAGAACGAGCGTTCAAAAAGAACGGCCCAAAGTAGCACAAACCTAGCACAACAATTTCGATTTCTCCGCCACTGGCACATCTAGGGAAACCAAGCGAAGTGAAAGAGAGTAGCTATTTTTAGTGACAATGTATGTATAGAAACACAATTTTGTAATTTGCACGGTTCCTGAGATATTAGCAAAAAACTGAAAAAAAATTTCACTCTGTATCTCTGAAATGAAGACCCAGAGAAAAAACTGGCAGTGATATCAACAGTTGACCGTTGATACACTTATTTAGGAACACCCTGTAGATGTGCGAAGTGCTTCTTTTACTTCTTTTGAATTTTCATTCGGAGAAAATTAAAATCTTGATATAGTACTCACTACTCATGTCATATCCGGTTTCGAATTTTATATCTTTTGATCGACTTGTACAACAAATAAATTAATAGACTCTGTCCTTAATTATACGATTTATTACTTATAGTATTTGAACGAAACATATTAGCAAAAAAAAAACAAGACAACACAATCAAAATATTATACTCGTTTTGTTTTCGTGTTTCCTTCAAATTCAAAATCTTTCAATTTTAAAACTCTGGCACCCTTTTGTTTCTTACATTCCGCAGATTTTTACATCTTTTCTTGTCCCTTATCCTGTACATTTCTCTCTGAAAAAAAATAAGAAATCATTTTGCTGAATTATGTCAATAGAGTGTGAAGTTCACATTCAGTTGTAAGAAAGTGTGCATTAAATTATATTTTGGTAATCAGCAGTTGAATCCAATTTTAGTAATTTTATTGTTTATATTTGATGCATAATGCTATAACGTCAATGATGACATTTATAGTCGTAAACCACAGGGATAATAGGAAGTAATGGTAAGACTGTGTGAGACATCGAAAAGAGTATGCAAACTGAAATCGAAGTAGGCCATGAACATCTAGGCGCAGTTTTAATTTCTGGTAACTTAAATTTTCAGTGTTTTTCATTGGAGATATAACATATAAATATATTGGGTTGCTTATTTTTTTATTCACGATTGAAGGATAATTGAGGCTATTATGAGAATGAACCAATAGTATATTTCATTACGCGCAACGAGCGTATAATGATAGCTATTATTCACGAGTTGAAGTTCAGGCTACTCGAGTAGCATACTATATCTTATCCACTACTACTGAATATATTTTGATTTTAATTATTGGCGACCGTGAAAAGAACCTTCTATTACAGATGTGGAAAAAGTCAAGCAGACACATGGGAAATTTTGGTAAACTTCTGTTAGTATATTTTGGAAGGAAAAATTGCATTAATTGATGTAACATTAGTGATAGACAAGGAGTACTTACGAATATTGAAGAAATATCAATTTATAGAATATAATTTCAGAGCTGAATCTATGAAGCATTTAACAGCAGTGAATAATTCATTATTACGGCTAAGCAAACAGACTTATAATGACTGTATTGAAAAAAAGGTCGTGGATAAAAAAGATATGTTCTATCAAAACCGAAACAAATTGTCAAAATTGGAATAAATTTTCTGTCGGTGTCATTTCCAACACCATTCTAAATCCTCAAATCAAAATTCACTGTGAGATCGATACATAAACCATCGACTTAATTAAAAACCAAGGAGTTGATTGTCCAATCAAGCTTTGCGAAACCCACGGTCAGGGTGAAGAATCTAATCAAACGTCATAGTAAGAAATAAACATAGATCCCTACGCCTTTCACTGCCGCACCTGGGTGAAGTAAACAATGAGTTACAGTTTCATTTCGACAATTCCTGAGTATAATACATTTTCGAAATTTTGCCTTTGCTAGATTAACCGGAATAGCCTGAGTAAAAATAAACTGCCACCAAATCAGTGAAATATTTCAGTTTATGAACGTCAAATCGAAACGAAAATGTGAACACGACGGACGCATCCAGTAACTAAACACTAACAGAAGATGTTCGCAAACTGTCAGAATTGTCTTTAACAGACGTAAGCCGTTGGTGTCAGAGTAGGGGAGCGGTAGACGAATTATCCCAATACGAAATGAAGATAAGGAAGGCATTAGTTCGCAACGCCGGAATATTGTTCGCGTACATAAACAGATTCTACTTGGATGCATAAAAATTTTGTGAAGGCATCTCTAGGATTAATTTTTATTTGAGGATCAAACAGATCGATAACTTTTCCCGAAAAGAGTGGATGTCGAAAACTGAGCAATTAAAATCAACCTACCCCTCAAGGTATTTTATAAGCGAAAGATTACGATGAATTTGAACATTCGGATTTAAATACCGAACGCAGTCATTTCAAATAATAAAAATCTCGATAATTTTTGTAATTAATTAAAGCAAAAAAAGCATATTTACCAGATCGTCTTTTTCCTCTTCAGTTAGAACCAGTGGGTTTTCTGATGCATCTGCAGGCACAGGAGTTCTAAAAACTTCAAATACGGCTCTGAGGAAATCATTTTCTCTCAGATGGCTATTTATACCAGGGCCCAAAACTGAGCAAATGGTACCGTAATGTTTCTTCTTAGTCCAAGAATCCAGTTCCAATGTCTCTCTACCATTTTTCACTCTTGAAACTGATATGACGTTTTCCTGTGAAAAATAGGAAAAAATGCTATTTCTGAAACTACTACGATTGATAAAAATCCAAAGAAAACCGGCAGCCCGGTTTGTTATTGAATTAGAAATCAACTGAAATTATATAATAACAATTTCTCGAAAAACTATTGCATTATAATAATAATAACAGTTCTGAACACAAAACAAAAGAATGTGGCAAATGAGGTACATCCTAAACATAACCAAAAGCAAAATACTCACCTCGATATACAGAACGATGTCTCTGAATGAATTCTTCTGCTGTTTCCTTCCTTTTTAGCTATATATTTATGACAATCCTTAGACAAGCTCCTCAAATTAGCCATCATATCGTGATAATCCTCACCCAAACCATCGGGTTTCAATTTAGCAATCTCGTACAATAATGCGATGACATCTCCAGTTGCCAATCTTATTTCCAAATGTGGCGATTCTAGCAGCGCAATCAGTTTTTTTATTGATCTGTAACAATATACAATTACGATTCATTTTTGTTAACCCAAACTCATTTATAACGTGCTTAAAAAGCACAAGAAATGAACACAGGTACGATAATAGTATATTATGCAACGAGCGACTAATGACGGCTTTTATTCAAAAAATGGAGTTCAGGCTACGAGTCGTAGGCGAGTGGCTCAAATCACCGAGTGAATAACAGCCATTATACGCGAGAAGCATACTATACTTTATCCACCACTACTGAATATATTTCTTGAGGATTTTAACATTTGGACGACCCTTGTATTACTATTACAGTGTGGAAAAAGTCAAGTTGACACATCAGAAATTTTTGGAGAACTTATCATTGTATATTATTTTTATTATTACAGAAATAAGAGAAGAGGCATTGCCTATTAATTTCTCAATAAAATATGAAAACTAAATGAAGTAACCCAAATTTAATCTATATGCTGAATGAAATCTCAACATGATTGGCAAAAGCGAAAAAAAAGAAAAAGAGAAAATCATCTCTGAGTTCCATCATAAAGATTCTTGAAGTAGTTAACCCTTGTAGCCGACACCATTAATTGATGTAACAAAAGTAGATTGACAAGATATACCCATATTTGTTAGTTGGTGAAGAAATATCAATTTGGAGAATATAATTTAAATCTATGAAGCATCTGACAGCAGTGAATAATAACTCATTATTCACTTGTGATTGATAGGTATCATTATGGCCAAGCAAACAGACGTATAATAGATGAATTATACAATAGTAGTGGATAAAGTGATTCTGCGGCGTAGCTACGCTTTGCCTTACGAAAATGGCAGAAATTATTGGGGTACCTACAAATTTACGGAAATTTGAAATATGTACATGTAACATGTCTCGAAATAAAAAGAAATGTGGCAAAGTATTCGGACTCGACTTCAAATTACTTAACGACCCTTGGTTGAATGAACTTGCGGAGCCCTTTTTCCTTTTCGTGTTTTCAAAAAATAAATTTAGGTTAAAATCTGGTAAACAAGACCTCTTGAAGTGAGTTTAATTCCAATGATGAAAACATAAGAATAAAACATTCATTGAAATACTCATAGGCGTTCGTGGCATCTTATCTTTTCAGGATATGCTTATTGAGTTTTAAATCAAATTAAAGTTGACTTATTGCATAAAAAATTTGAAAAGCAATTTTGAGGGCTCGTTTATTGGTGGAGTAATGAGGTTATTACTGAATATGATTGCACGATTGGAATGATATCCTGAAAATTATTCAGAAACTGAAATATGTAAAAATAATGCTGCGAACCTCTTGAAATTTTGCACGAATATTCTGTATAAGTATCAATCTTTATTAACAAAATAAATTTTACTGAAATCAGATATCTTGGTATGGATTTATTTTCAATCGATTTCGTTTTGTCTGAGATATCGAGGAACAAACATTTTGAATGGCCATATTTTATGGAACACCCTGTACGATTTGGCTAGTTAACGAAGTTAACCGACGCGTTTGGCAGCCAAACGCACACTGAAATGTTAAAGTCTCTAGGACAATCCCTTCGAAAGTTATCGTGCTAATGACCGGAAGGACGGCCGACCCCACGGGGAGAATTGAATTTGACAACGGAATCTTCATCAGAGAGTCGAACCCTATCATTTGAGACCATTTTCGATTCAAAATTCTAAAATTACAGACATTTGGGCAAAAGGAAATAGAACTCCTTCAAGTAGACTGAGCGCTCGAAAAGGGAAATGATTTTCGGTGTTTTTTAAGCAGCACTCTCATGAATAATACTTCTCTAATTGCTCAAGTTCTCGTGAATACTAACCAAAATATCAAAATTTTAAACACAGATATAAAATACTCACATCAAAGATTTTGTTTCCATCATCATAGAAGCAGTACCAGGTGGTATAGTGGTAAGAAGTAGGCCCCAAGCACTCAGAGCTGAAGCATACAATTCGATATAATCATCGCCACACACTTTTTTTGCTTTTCCATCTTCACTCAGACTACCAGAGAAGTAACCTTCAAATTGTCGCATTAAACTCAAATTGTCTCTCATTTCAGACTGAGCCACGAAATTGAAGATGGCAAGGGTCGAGCAGCACTGAAAATAATTTGAATAATAAAGACCATTTTCAACCAGACCGTACGGTAAAATAATTATAGTGTAGTCTTTTCAAAGTCACTTAACAAACTCGGAAATACAGCGTGCCAAGAAAGTTACGTAGCTCGTACTACACTATATTTCAAGAGTGTATGAAGTGAGTAAAACCAAAGATTAAGGAGAGCAAAATAGGAAACGGAGCGACTACGATGATCTGAGCGCCATCTTTGTGTCAGGATTCAGTACTAAAATTCAAGAGAATGGGTAAATCAAATATTGTAAAGGCCATTTTGAGCAAAACAAGGACATTTGAAACATGCCATATACAGGGTGTTTCATCATAAACTGGACAGACATATATTTTCGTGTAGAGGACATCGGGAGAATCATTTTTGCCCCATACAATATATCTCGTTTTCGAAGCATAAGCGAGATACAGGGTGTCAAACGTCATTTTTGAGCAAGATTCTTATGAGTGTGGTTAGTTATGTATAACACTTAAAGTAACGGTTTTTGGATCAAATCTCAGTATTTTCGGGTCCTCTATTCAGAAAAGTTGACGAATTCCGAAAAAAAATTTACAAAATGGCGGAAGACCTGCAATGTTCCAAATTTTTTTTTTGCGGTTGTCAAATTGACTTTTATTTTCTGAATAAACACAATTTTCTAAGAATTTCTGTGAAAAAAAATTTTCAAAAATCGAACACAAATTGTTTTTCACATGTCTACAGCGAAGAAAAATTTCACTCGAAATGGATGAAATTTTGTACAATTGTACTTATTGAATTATCAATCACGAATATGAAAACAGAATTGTAAAATATCGAACGGTTTCGTTAGTACAGTCATTCAAATGTTTCGTTCAGACCTCTTAAATAATGAAAATAAATTTGTTTTGAGTTCTAGAGTCAAAATAATTAAATTATTGGCATGTCCAAACATTTTAGATGAATTCATACAAAAAAAATTAGTGAAACTCAGTTGGGACTCGAACCGACGTAGTTATCAAATAAAGAAATGGCACTGTTCTAAGGATATTAATATTCGTTGCCAGGCAACGGTAGTTCGTAGTTCACAGAGTTGGACTGGTATTTGAATTTTAGTGAATATAATTTAGCCAGTAGTCAAACTCTATGAACTACGAACTACCGTTGCCTGGCAACGAATATCAATTCCTTAGAGCAGTGCCATTTCTTTATTTGATACCTATGTCGGTTCGAGTCCCAACTGATTTTCACTGATTTTTTTTGTATGAATTCATCTAAAATGTTTGGACATGCCAATAATTTAATTATTTTGACTCTAGAACTCAAAACAAATTTATTTTCATTATTTAAGAGGTCTGAACGGAACATTTGAATGACTGTAGTAACGAAACCGTTCGATATTTTACAATTCTGTTTTCATATTCGTGATTGATAATTCAAGAAGTACAATTGTACCAAATTTCATCCATTTCGAGTGAAATTTGTTCATCGCTGTAGACATGTAAAAAAAAATTGTGTTCGATTTTTGAACATTTTTTTTTCACAGAAATTCTTAGAAAATTGTGTTCATTCAGAAAATAAAAGTCAATTTGACAACCGCAAAAAAATTTGGAACATTGCAGGTCTTCCGCCATTTTGTGAATTTTTTTTCGGAGTTCGTCAACTTTTCTGAATAGAGGACCCGAAAATACTGAGATTTGACCAAAAACCGTTACTTTAAGTGTTATACATAACTAACCACACTCATAAGAATCTTGCTCAAAAATGACGTTTGACACCCTGTATCTCGCTTATGCTTCGAAAACGAGATATATTGTATGAGGCAAAAATGATTCTCCCGATGTCCTCTACACGAAAATATACGTTTGTCCAGTTTATGATGAAACACCCTGTATATATTCTTTTGAATTGAGAGCTAACAAAATACAATACATGAAACAAAAAGTCCCTAGCTGAGGTTGGTGCAAAACGGGGTACCATACTGTTCTGTCGTATGATACCAGAGCACAGGGAAAAACCTCAGTAGAAAAAACCCTTTATAATTTAGTTCCGTTTCGTATTGTATTTGTGTTCATCTGTTTTGTGTGTGCATCTTTTGAAATTCAAAATGGTTTACGGAGCAATGGATAAAGTTTTCTGGGTAAAGAGATATTGATCACAGCAGCTGTTAAAGAATGTGCAGTGAGCATTTTTCCACAGATCCAATGAAAACGAAAGGAGAAGCACTTTCCTGTTGAAAATTTCATTGTTTTTCAATTCCATCTTCAAATTGTGGTCTATTTCTAATTTTTTACTAATTCGGTAACTGATATATAAGAAATTTTTTTCTGACAGCTAATGTTAGAAGCTAGTCGCATTCATTTTGCTGAATTTTAAGTTAAATTTTGCGATTACACTGAAGACTGCTGTCGAATGCTTGCCGAAGCGCTGGATAGAACAATCGAAGATTATTGAAATAGCGCACATAATCTTTCAACTAATGAGCCTTCATCAAGATTTTACCGTTCACAATTGTAAGCAAATAATTATTTTGTATTAAATTTCATTATTCAATTTTTTGTGAGTATCGATTTCTTATGAAACTATAGCAATACAATATCGCATTTCATCAATATCAATTCATTTCAAACAATGTTGAGATGAAAAATAACATTATGATCACGAAGCAAAGCACTAGCTTTGTTTTATCGATCAATATGTTTTTTTATCTGTTGGCATGTCATAATGACAACGTTATGTCACTCAATTTTGATGACATAAGGAAGCTCATTATGGGACTAAGTACCATAATGAATTCATTAAGGTACTAAGTACCATAATGAAATTCTATAAGGAAAACATGTCATTGTGACATGTCGAAAATGCAGTTTTTAATTTTTCGAAAATGTATTGATATAAATGCCATCAGATAAAATTTTGTATGTAATACGAATCATAAACAATCATTATGGCACACGCCGTGTTATCGGACTCGACTACGCCTCGCCCGATAACATTCACGACTTGTACCATAATGATCGTCTTTATGATCCTTATTACATAAATAACTATTCTGGGCTCGACATCTAAATTTAATGTAATACGTCTGAATAATTTAATTCGAATTTGGCGACAATTATAACTGTTTTCTGTATTGAAAAATGAATCCTTTTCACTGCCATCTATGTGTCAGAATCAATTAACCGAAAAAAGTAGTCGAATTTCAGTACTAGAGTTGTAGGGGCGTTTCCTATCTTTCTCTCCTTAAACTTTGAGTAAAACTTTAGCCCCCTCCTACTGCATAGAACATTTGTTCGTTGTCGTTCATATCCGCGAGCGATCGGAAGTTGTCGGGGGTTGATTGAACTAATATAAGAGAGATATAATATGCCTTTGCCTACTCTATCGCGTTCACGATAGAGAGGTCGTAGCGATAGGAGGGGCTAAGAGGTTCCTTCACTTTATACTCTTCTGAAATGGACTATAGTACTTAATACTTGTACTGAGAATTATTGGAAGGAAAATCCTAGAAACCGTCGATTTTCAATTCCAAAAGCAATTCGTCCAATGTTTTTTTGAATTTGAAATCATTCACAGCCCACGACCCGCACTTCTATACCTTATTTTTTTAAAGGAAATTTGTGGAATATGACACATCAAATGAAGGGTAATGTCAGTTTCATTTCCTATTAGCGATGTAGAATTGGTTGAGCCGTTTTCTTATTGAAAATTCAAGAGAGCCCTGATCAGGTTCTTTTGAGCTCTCGTTCATCAGTGTAGCAATGAGGCTATATCCTCAACATTTTGTACAGGAATTGAGATTCATACTAAATATATAAATGCAAAATCTCAGCACGTTCGGAATTATTCAAAAACTGAAATATGTTATGTAAAAATTTCCATAGCGCAATCCGTATTCAAGATAGAAGGCGTTTAAGAAAAAAAACTAGTCACACGTTTTAAGATTTTGCCGAAAATACTGTAAAAATTGCAATGAAATTCCCTACGAGTATGTTTTGGAAGCCGATACATCAAATGAATTTGTGTTTATGTGTGACTCTCATCAAGTAGTATTGAACGTAACTTTTTTAATATGAAATTAATTGATCAAAATTCCAAGTCAACTTAAACATCATTTAATTTAACATCGAAAAGGTAAGCTTGAAGAAACTCGATATTGTGTACCGTTTTCGAAATATTTCGATTTGAAAATTATGAAGTACAGATGCTTGTATGGAGTATAAATGACTTGTGCACAAGTGGAATACATGTATTTGTGAAAACGAAGGACATTTTGAACACCCACTCTAATTGAATTCTATTTTGTTATTAGCCAGCAGATTTGAAGCAGATTTAAAGAGGACATGACCTCATTATGACCCTTAGGTGAAGATTTTGGGCCTGATTGATTGGGGATTGCCCAGATATGTATGGAAAAATGCGAGCCTTAATAAAACTACACCTGAGTTTGCTGTTCTTTATTTCTGCTACTACAAAATCAACAACTAACTGTCATTCTCTTTTCAGAGACAACCATAGAACATATAATCTGACAGTGACAACTGACAGTGACATAAAATTCACTCTTCTTCTTCTAACATCCTCCAAACCACAACAAAAGTGGCAATCAAAATATATTAAAACTAAACATCATATTTTCTAGGACTTTTAATCTTTCTTCCAAATCGTGAGATTTTCAATACTTCATGCTTTTCATCAGACCTTTTTTGTGAATTCTGATTTTCAACAATTTCTTTAGATTTTTTATAATTTTCTGCTATAGAGGTCTTATCGATATCTGATACCTCAAGAGAGAACAAACGTTGAAATGGTCTTATTAAAGTACCCTGGGTAGTTTGAACCTTCGCGACTCTACATGCTCCATCTCTTCCCGGGAAAACTTCCAATACCCTTCCAATGGGCCAATGGACTCTTTTCTTATCTTCACAACCGATTAGGACAACATCTCCGATTTCTATACTTTTAACATTTTTAGGGGGTCGAGTTGCTAACTGTGAAAGATACTCTTTTCTAAATCTATTTCTCAAATTTTGCCGAACATGATTTATGTGCTTAATTCTTTTATTCAATGCATTCGAATCTAATGAGTCTAAATCGGCCACCTCGCATTCTCCAATGGGATGTAAAAACATGGCTGGAGTTAGTGGTCTCAATTCTCCAGGATCATCATTAAAATACGTAATGGGTCTGGAATTAATCACAGCTTCACAATCAACCAGGATGCTCAATAGTTCCTCGTAATTCACTAATGCTCGACCCAAATTTCTTTTTAACCCTTTGAGGCATAGTGGTTTCATCTTGAAACCATCGAATCAAAGTTCTGTTATTCAATTCGCAGTGGTTTCAATACGCAACCACGGTAATCTCAGGCGTCATCTGTCTCCCGGCAGCTATACTGATGTATAGATCAACGCTAATATGAATGGATTTTCTCTAATGGTAGTGTTCGTGAGTGTGTTATGGTAGATGACAAGTTCAGACCTGTTTCTTGGAATTATTGGATGTTACAACTAATTATCGGTAAGTAATGAAGTTATTTTTGAAAACTGTGATGTTATACCATTGATGAATATGAAAAATTTATCACATTCATACATGGTTCCGGGTTTGATGCAATTCATGTGATGGTTTCGCTGTGAAACCACTGTGATAAAATGAACAGTCTCGAATATATTTCACTGAATTGAAATTTCGATTTCAGATATGGATCGTTATTCTTTGAACTAGCTGACGAGCTGAAAATGGTGGCATAGATTATTCTGGCATTTTGTTGATGTCACAGTAGTGAATTCCTATATAACGTGCGTTCAAAAAAACTCGTGGTCAAGTAGGCTGTGGATTCTATTTTTCCTAAGAGTCTATGAGAGGAAAAATAGAATCCACAGACTACTTGACCACGAATTTTTTTGAACGCACGTTATTTTATCGCAGTTGTCCGAATAAAAAAAAACTTATTTGAAAAACTTTCGCCTGAGAATAATTTCTGGGCCCATTGGTGCACCAGAAAAAACTACACCTGGAAGGAAAAGTGTCATAAAGGAAAATAGATACAAGCCATATGTAGCACCTGAAATTAGAAAAAGTAAGCTCCCAACCACATCGGACCAAATCATAAGCCAATATAATGTATTGTAGCTGTTGAATAAACTTTTTCATTTTTCACTTCTGAAGGTACCTTATTTTTTGTCTCATAGTGGTTTCATCAGGAAACCATGTCCTGAAGGACGAATTTTATATATCTGGATTGATTATGTCGATTAGATATGTTAATTGATCACTATTGATCATATCCATGACAGTAAAAAAGTTAATCCAAAAAAATTTTTTTTCTGTGCCTCAAAGGGTTAACAAATCTTTCAATGTTCTAATCATTCGCTCCCAAAACCCTCCCCACCAAGCCGCAGTGGGTGGGTTAAAATGCCACTCTATTTTATTAACATAAGCATACTCTCTTATTTTTTCCCAATTTAAATTTTTGAATAAATTATACGCTCCGATAAAATTGCTACCATTATCGCTAAAAATCACTGCTATTCTACCCCTTCTTGCAATAAAACGCCTTAATGAAAGTAAAAAACATTCAGTGGACAATGATGTTATTAGTTCAAAATGCACACACCGGTAAACTGCGCATGTGAAAATGATTATCCAAACTTTTTCATCGCTCTTCAAAAACAATGGCCCCGCCGTATCTACTCCTGTCACTGCGAAGGCTTGTACCATATTTACTCGTTCCTTTGGTAACGGAATGAAAGGAGTTTCTGCTCTTTTTGCCGTAAACCTTTTACATTTAACACACGAATTGACAACTTGTTTCACGGTTTTCCGCGCCCTTATTATCCAATACCGCTCCCTAAGAAAAGTTACCAATGTTGCTACTCCAGCATGTTTTAAATTGAGGTGAGCCTGCTCGATCAATCTTTTGATAAAAATATGATTTGGTGGAAGCAACACCGGGCATTTGAATAAGTTATCATATTCGCCATAAAACAATTTGGTTTTCAATCTTAACAAACCCTTTTCATCTTTAAAAACTTCAAATTTTTTGAACTCGCGATCTTTATCACTTTCAAAACTTTCTTTCTGTACCAACTTCAATATAACCAATTCAGCGTTAGAAATTTCGTCCAAGCTCAGTGGGCCCATTAATTTCTTACCTGTACCCTTGCAATTATTACAAAACCTCAACATCCAACCAACCATCCTAGTGATTTTATAACATTTGGAAAAATAAGCAAAAATATTCAGTGATTCTATGGTTCCATGTAGAACTGAACAACTCTTTCTTTTTTCTAAGTTTAAGGTTTCTACTTCCTGATTTGACAAATTTACGCTTTCCTTAGGCCATAACTTTTCATCATTAATCAACCACGAAGGACCTTCCCACCACTTTGACTTCAATAGATTTAAGGCATTACATCCTCTAGATGGAAGATCAGCAATATTAATTTCCCCTGGAACATACCTCCACTGTTCTAAGCAAGAATGTTCAAGAATCTCCCTTACCCTATTCGAAACGAATGTATTCCAACCCTTATTGCAGGCTAACCACCCCAAGACCACCTTGCTGTCCGTCCAATAAAAGACCCGAACTCCAGAAAACTTAGGGTTCTTCAAATAGTCTGAACCAATCTGCCTGCAATGACAGCAGCTAACAACTCAAGTCGTGGAATCGAAATAGGTTTCAAAGGTGACACTCTAGACTTGGCCTGAAGTAGCTGTACTTTGATACCCTCACTTGTAATCGCGCGAATAAAAACACAACCAGCATAAGCCTTTTTGCTGGCATCACTAAAAGCATGGATCGTGTAGCTTACAGGAGGCGACTGAAATACATATCTAGGAATTTTGCAGAATTTAAGAAAATGCAACTTCTCGAGCCATGAGTCAAACTCTTTCCTTATTTCCTTTGGTAACTCTTCATCCCAACCTAAATTCAATGACCATGCTTCCTGTAACAATATTTTAGGCAGCAAAGTAGTCGGACTGGTTATCCCAATAGGATCAAATATCTTTTGTGCAATGGACAATATAACTCTCTTTGTGCGAACTGTGCTTTCAGGGAGGGTTACATCCTTAACATCGCAATACAATAAGTCTGAACGCACATCCCATATCATGCCCAGTACAGATTGTACCTCATTAAACTCATCATTTAGTTTAAATTCCGAAACTCTGTTTTTGACAATGGTATGAGCCCATGAGCCCAAACGAAATCTCCCCTTTTCCATTATACCATTTGAACCAGCAAAAAATAAATCCAGTTCCTTTTGTGAGCTTACACTAGTAACTAAGTTATCCACATAGAATGAATTTTTCAGGATTTCAATGAGAAATTCGTCAAAATCTCCTTTTACAGTTTCCAGATGGTGGCCTATTGTTGCCCCCAATAAAAAAGGACTAGGTTTCAGACCGAATACCAACCTACAATGACGGTATGTAATAACCTCACTACCAACAGTATCCTTCCACCAAACAAATTTAAAAAAATCCCTGTCCGCGGGATCAACGCTTATCTGCAAAAAAGCTTTACGTATATCAGCTATAACACCAATCTTATAGAATCTGAAATTATACAAAATAGAAGGAATTAACTCTATCAAATTTAGACCTTTCTCCAAACAAGAATTAAGACTAACCCGATTAATATCTTCTGCTGACCCGTCAAAAACTGGTCTGATTTTAGTCGTTAAACTATTTTCTTTGATAACCGGTCTATGTGGCAAAAAATATCCCTTCTTTTCCTCATCATTCTGAACTACCTCTATAATACCCTCGGATAACCACTGTTTAAGCACAGAATCATATTCAGCAAAAATTTCTTTGCTAATTAATTTTTTTGACATGGCCCCTAACCTCTGAACAGCTGAGCCTTTATTCGATATTAATTCAGGGTGGCCATGCATCCAAGGTAACTTTACTTCATAACGATTTTCCTCATTTAATCTGATATTTTTTTTAAAATGATTCATTACGTCATCATATACCTGCTTACTACTTTTACTTTCAGATTCATCATGTATTCCTAATGATTCCAATTTCCAAATTTCAGAAATACTACAACAATACATTGTTACGCAATTTGAACTTTGGCATTCTCTTGAGCTACCTGATACCGTCCAACCCAAATGAGTTTCTATTGCTACTATACTCTGAGAAGAACCTACAATACTGCCTGTTAACAAGTGACCAAAATGATCAGCACCTACTAATATTTCTACTTCAGGAGTGCCTTGACCTTGATCGTTTATAAAAATATTCTTTTCCTCAAATTCCTCAGCAATAGCACTATCAGTTAACCTAGGTATATTATTACATATTTTAATTTGATCCATCAAATGCATGCAGTAAGTATATGAATCATCTAAACTTGAAATAGAAACTTTATAAACATTATGCTTTATACTTTGTGTCTTTTGACCACCAAATAACATATGATAAACTATTTCACTACCAACTGGTTTAAATCTCATCTCTATAGCAGTCCTTTTTAAAATATATGATTTCTGAGAACCTGAGTCAAATAGCAATCTAACAATCTTAGACTTTTCTTGATTACTAATTTTCACAAATATGGTCGGCAGTAAAGATTGAGAACTAAAACAACTACTTAAAGCACTAGTTGTTTTTGCCTGCTTGCTGTCAGGTTCATCCTTTTTCTTTAATGTAGGGCATACTAAAGCTAAATGTCTCTTCGAGCAAATTAAACACTTGATAAAAACCCTACAAACTTTAACTCTATGACCTGGCTTCAAACAAGCTAAACAACAATTCTTTTTTCTTACAATCTCCATACGTCTATCTATACTTAACTTAAGTGCAGCATTGCAGTTCTGGCTGAGGTGGCTGTCCCTCTCGCAGAAGATGCAAGCTGTTTTCTTTCCATCTGTAACAACCAGGGATGCTGCAGTGAAAATCTCTTCTTTACCATCTTTCGCAGGCTTTGTGCTAGACCCAAAACCAACCTTCGCTATGGCAATTCTTTCTTCACTGATGACCTCCGATCTCAGGAATTCCATCAGGTTGTCCAAATTTCTTGTACCTGGACTGCTTGAAACACTTCTTTCCCATGCTCTCAGAACTTCTGAAGGAATGGATGATTCCACCAGGGGGAACAATAAGTAAGTATAATTGTTCGATGCAACTCCCAGTACTTCCAGTGCCTTTAGGCTGGACTCCAATTTATTGACCAGGTCTGAAAGTGGCCGACCTTTATCGTTACTGAGGATCAGCCCTATAATATCCCTCATGTATGCGTCAATAAGGTATTCGTCTTTGGCAAACCTTGTTTTTAGCTCATTGAGAGCTAACTTATAATTACTAGCAGTTAGAGGAAAAGTTGACACCACTTCATGTGCCCTGCTGTTTTCAGTCATGCTTTGAACTAAATATTGGAATTTATCCAGTTCTTCCATTTCAGGGTCTTCATGGATCCTTCTAAATTGTCCCCAGAAAGGCAACCATTCTTTTACATTTCCACTGAATTTTACTAGTTTGATTTCAGGTAATTTATAACGCTTCTTATTGAAATTATCATCCGGATTTCCAAGATTTGACACACAGCTACTTGTAGCTTCTTGGCTATTATACAACTCGAAGAGAGTACGACACTCTATAATCTGTTCTCTGTAATTTTCGACAGTTGTGTATTCATTTTCCAGTTTGTCGTTCTCCAACTTCTCCTGATCGTACATGCTCTCTCCTACTTCGATGTCTAATTCAAATAATCTAGCAGCTTTGTCTTCTAAAATATTGAATCTGCTAATTATTTGGATTTTGTTTTTATTATCCAAAGCTTCCTTAAACTGATTTATAGCTTTGGTTACGCCGGCTCGCACGTGCCCTCTCTTCGTTATTAAGGATTCCATTGTTGACGAAAAATATTAACTTATACCTTACAATGGGTCCTGTCACGGTCGCCAGATGAAGATTTTGGGCCTGATTGATTGGGGATTGCCCAGATATGTATGGAAAAATGCGAGCCTTAATAAAACTACACCTGAGTTTGCTGTTCTTTATTTCTGCTACTACAAAATCAACAACTAACTGTCATTCTCTTTTCAGAGACAACCATAGAACATATAATCTGACAGTGACAACTGACAGTGACATAAAATTCACTCTTCTTCTTCTAACACTTAGGAGCGTTCAACTCTGAAACCATCAAATGAGCTTATAGAATGTACATTATTCTGATTGCTTGTAATTACTGTTATAATAGAAAACATGATATATTTACCATAACTTCATACGACCATTGGTTGATACTTTATTATTTCCAAATCAAAATATTTCGAAAAAAGGTACACATGATCGGGTTTTTTCAAGAGTACTTTGTGGTGTAAAATTGAATGATGTTCGAGTTTACTCGAAATTTTGCGCAATAAATCTAATATATAAAAATTATGTTCAATACTAGTTGGTACGAACCGTGTAACAAGCGCCCGCTATGATAGTCAGACAAAAACAAATACATTGGATGTATCAGTTTCAAGAACATTTTCGAATGAAATTTCATTGCAATGTTGCCGCTGGTTCTGGCAAAATCTTGAAAGATATGTGTTATTGTTTCTCTTCAACGCCCTCTATCTTGAATACAGATGGCAGTATGAAAATATTTTACTGAACAAACCCCAATTATTTTTCAGTTTTCTATGTATCCTACAGGAAGAATTATCTTTTTTGAAACAGCCTGTATATTTATGAAGTTGATTTATGTGTGATACTCACCTCTCCTCTGACTGTTGCATCAACAGAATTATCTGCGGCAATCTTCATTAATGAGGGTTGAAGTAAATTGCAAACAACCTCACAACTGGACTCCGCTCCTAATTGAATGCATATCATCGAAGCCAACCGACATGCTACTATTCTTTCTACTGCATAACCTTTTTTAAAAAATCTTCCGATGTCATCACATAAACTATAGACTCTGGAAAAAATAAATACACATGAAACACATAGCATCTCTTTGACTTGCTCATGTATATTCCGTTCACATATTATTGAGCACTAAGTAGTCCATGAAAGTTTGGTAATTGGGCGGGGTAGAATTCAATGAGACCTCTGGCGGAAAAAATTGTAATTGGTGCAACGAGTAAGACAATTCGTTTTGCATTGTTTTTTTTCTATTTTTTGTCTTCATTCCAGATCAAGTTTGATTTTTTGTGTACCTATTTTTAAGTTTTATACTTTGAATTATGTATTTGGTTGCACTAGCCGTAGAGGGAAAAATCCCGATTTATCTCTCCATAAATTTCCTTCCATAGCAAGCATGGTAATTATTGAAAATGCGTCTGAATTATGGAAAATATATCTCAAAGAAAGGCTTGGGCAATGAAACTAAAAATGAGGAAACCAGTAACAGATAGTATGTCCGTGTGTTCCTTACATTTTAAAAGGGAAGACTAATATAGTCAAGGTTTGTACCAAGTGTGTGATAGTTATAAGTTAATGGTGGATGGTATAGTTTATATTTCTGAAGGTGAACAATGTATAAATAACTAACATATTCTTAGGTCTTAGTAAGAAAAAGTATTTTCTCTTAAATGCAGTACCTCCCTCAAAACTTCCCATAGAATATAGAACTATTTATTTATTTTATATTCTAAAAAACCACCACAGTCAAGCCAGAATGAAAACAACCAAAGAGTAGGACTGAGACCTCTAGTACTTCCCTGCAACTTTTGTAGATACCACTATATCAAAAAAGAAATAAAAACACGAAATCAGACCTAAAACTAAACAGTTCATTGAACACTTGTTGTACTTTTCACGAACATCAACCATACCTATTACTTCAAAAATAAAAATATTAGGAGTCAAAATTTAGTTTAACAACACAAAGCATTAAAGCACAATCAGAAAAAAAGCGAAAGTTTTACAAAACACACACACTGAAAATAAATAAAACAGCAAAATAAAACCACTTGAATATTAAAGGGCTTATACGGCATCTCATTTGTTTTACTCGTTGCTAAGATGACATTGACATTCCAGAGCGCCACCTATCGAATTCTACTTTTCCCAATTCCACTGTGTATATTGAAATTTTAGGTTATGTTGTTTGTTTTCCTGTCAGATAAATATGCCGGGTATATTCGGCACCGTTGAATTTATTTCACGTTATGACAGTAAGTACTGCCAACTTCAGATTAATAAACAAACGCCTACTTTGTGGTCGATAATATGTGAACAGAGTATATGTTCTTATTTAAAATTTTATACCTCTGACACTTTAACTTCGAAACATTTGAATCAAGTATTCATATACTTTTTCACTTTCATGGAAAATATCTACAGGGTTTTCCTTTTAAGTTGGCCTATTAGACGTTTTTGGAGAACTAGTGAATATTTCGTTCTGAAATTTTAGGTGAAGCCTTGAGGGTGAAGAAACTCTTCGCCTAAAATATTTTCAAGTCGACAGTGTTGCCACGTCTATCCCAAACACATATCTACTTTCTTATTTCAAAAGGAACTACCTATATTTTCATTTATGTATCGATTCAATACCAAATTCTCAGTATAACGTACTGAAAAAAATTCTCTACCATGCACTGTTGCCAAGTTATGCACATATTCTTGAAAATTTCGACATCTGCATTGCCAGTTTGGAAATGCAATATCTCGATTATTTTCTATTCGAACGGAACCAAACTCAGCAGTCTCATAGTAAAGAAATCATGCAGTCATGTGGTACATTCTGTATTTCAATACGTCTTGAGGTTTTTTGAAGATATTGCTCCGAAAATGTGGAACTTGAAATTGAAATATTTCTAGACTTTCAAATGGCAACCCCATATTTATTTCACAGAATTCGATTTGAAATGAAAAATGGTATTTGTAGTCATGATCTATGGTCGTGTTCAAGATGAAATGGCTCTATGATTATGAGGTAAATTATTGAAGTAGATTCTATGGTTGAAATCATAAAGAGTGTTCGATGATCACGGATGTCATAGAAAAAGTTTTCCCATGTTATTCAAACACGATTCAGGTTGGTTCACAATTCACAGGGAATGCCAAAAAATCATGTACCTGTAGGACCTTCAACAATCGTTACCCACATTTAGCAAGAATGACTAGAAGGAAATTCCGAAAACTGTTTTGGCTTTTCGTAATCCTTGCCCTATATTCATAATCTCAACCATAGAATTCATTCCGATTATTCACTTTATAATCACACAGCATAATGTCCATAGATCATGACTATAAATACTATTTCAGTATTTTTCATCTCATTCAAAAACTGTCCGAAATAAATAATTAGTGTAAGAGGAGGCTACCACTCATTTTTTATTTAGAATGAAATGCTGTAAAATAAATGTGGGGCCGCCATTTGAAAATCTCGAAATTTTTAAATTTTGAGTTCCACATTTTCGGAGCAATATTTTCGAAAAATCTTATGATGTATCAGAATACTGAATGTACCACATGAATGTACGATTTCTCTACTATGAAACTGCTGAGTTTGGTTCCGTTCGCATAGAAAATAATCGAAATATTGCATTTCCAAACTGGCAATGCAGATGTCGAAAATTTCAAGAATTTGTGTATAACTTAGCAACAGAGCATGGTAGAGAAATTTTTTTCAGTATGAGAATTCAGTATTGAAACGATACATAAAAGAAAATATATGTAGTTCCATTTGAAATAAGGAAGTAGATATGTGTTTGGGATAGACGTGGCAACACTGTCGACTTGAAAATATTTCAGGCGAAGAGTTTCTTCACCCTAAAGGCTTCACCTAAAATATTACTTTATCAATCACGAATATGAAAACAGAATTGTGAAATATCGAACGGTTTCGTTACTACAGTCATTCAAATGTTTCGTTCAGACCTCTGAAATATTGAAAATAAATTTGTTTTGGGTTCTAGAATCAAAATAATTGAATTATTGGCATGTCTTAACATTTTAGATGAATTTAAACGAAAATAATCAGTGGAACTTAGTTGGGACTCGAAACGACGTAGGTATTAAATAGGGAAATGGCACTGTTCTAAGGATATTGATATTCGTTGCCAGGCAACAGTATTTAGTAGTTCATAGATCTGGACTGGTATTTTAATTTCAGTGAATATAATTTAGCCAGTAGTCAAACTTTATGAAAAACGAACTACCGTTGCCTGGCAACGAATATTAATATCCTTAGAACAGTGCCATTTCCCTATTTAATACCTACGTCGTTTCGAGACCCAACTATGTTTCACTGATTTTTTTCGTTTAAATTCATCTAAAATGTTGAGATATGCCAATAATTTAATTATTTTGAGTCTAGAACCCAAAACAATTTTATTTTCAATATTTCAGAGGTCCGAACGAAACATTTGAATGACTGTAGTAACGAAACCGTTCGATATTTTACGATTCTGTTTTCATATTCGTGATTGATAATTCAAGAAGTACAATTGTACAAAATTTCATCCGTTTCGAGTGAAATTTTTTCATCGCTGTAGACATGTAAAAAAAAATTTGTGTTTGATTTTTGAAAAAATTCGTTCACAGAAATTACAAAAAAATTCGCAAAAAAAAATTTGGAACATTTCAGGTTTTCCGCCATTTTGTAAATTTTTTTTCGGAGTTCATCAACTTTTCTGAATAGAGGACCCAAAAATACTGAGATTTGACCAAAAACCATTACACCAAGTGTTATACATAACTAACCACACTCATAAGAATCTTGCTCAAAAATGACGTTTGACACCCTGTATCTCGCTTATGCTTCGAAAACGGGATATATTGTAACGGGTTATCCATTTCGCGGTTTCAAAAGTATAGGGCTGGAATTCGATATCTGTCAAACGAAGTTTTTAAAAAAAATTTTTTTTGTTCAGTTGAAAGTCTGACATTTATGAAAATGGATCGCTTGACTATCGCACAACGCATGAAAATTGTAAAAACCTAATTCAAAAATGGCGATTCTGCCACAGCCACATATCGTGCTTTAAGAGCAGATTTTGGTTTACATAATCGTCCAACTACGCAAGCAATTGGTAAAATTGTGAAAAAATTTGAAGAGACTGGATTGGTTACAGATATTGTAAGCCCTGTGCATCATCGTTCTGCTCGTACTACTGAAAATATCGCTACTGTAAGTGAAAGTGTTGCCGAACACCCGAATCTGTCGATCCCTCGTCATTCTCAGGAATTAGGACTGTCTTACGGCACATTATGGCGTATTTTGCATTAAGATCTACACCTACACCCATATAAAATCCATCTCACACAACAACTGAAGCCAGCCGACCATTCACATCAACATCGTGGATACGTCGAATGGGTGCTTGAACAACCGGCGGTGGACGGCGATATCAACTGGCCACCAAGATCATGCGATTTGACACTGCTTGACTTTTCTTTTGTGGGGCTATGCGAAATACCGTGTTTATGCAGATAAACCTTTAAATCTTGAGTAGTTAAAAACCAATATTCGTCAAGTTATGGGTGAGATACCGCCCAATATGTGTAAAAAGGTGGTCGAAAATTACCTCAAAAGAATCGATGCTTGCAACAATTTGGGTGGTTGTCATTTAAATGATGTAGTGTTTCACACAAATGTCAACGTTCAAACTTTATAATAAAAAAGAAATATCATGACAAAAAATATTTTTATGTGTTTTATTTACGTTTCCTTTTGAAACCGCAAAATGGATAACCCTGTATAAGGCAAAAATGATTCTCCCGATGTCCTCTACACGAAAATATATGTTTGTCCAGTTTATGATGAAACACCCTGTATATATGAATTTAACAGATAAATGTAGCTGCCATTTCACAATTATGTCAATGGTTATGGTAATATTAATGTTGATACGATGATAACGCTTAAATGCAATACGTTTAACATTAACATTGATGTGAATAGTATCGTAGTATCTCTACTATTTAAGCTTTAACATCGCTGCTTAACATTAGAGAATTATCGAAACCCAACTAGAGGCCCAATTTAAATAAACTTTCCTTTATTTTATTATCAGATCATGAGCAACAAAGAAAGATTTTAAGGTACAGGTCTCCCTTATTCAACTTAAATAAAGGACGACCGTATTTAGATAAAAGATCAATTATTTTGACAGTTCCACGTATGAACCCTGGTTCGGTACGCATATTCATATCTCACGTATCGTAGCGCAATCCGAATTCACCCGAAGCTGACGTAAGTAAGGTACACCTCCTCCACGCACGATATCGCAAAGACACGTGCGATCTTGAACCGAAGATCGCATTAATTTGTCAAAAAATGGATTTTGTAGAAAAAATAACCTGAGATTATCTGAAAATCAACGATGAATCGATTAGGATGAAACTAACCACAGAGAGTGAAATTGAAGTGTTTTCGAATTATTTTCTCATATAATCTTAAAATTATGCTTATAACCTCCAAAATTCAGAATATGAAGTTCAGGCAAAAACGGTTTTAAACTACTTCATTAATTATTCATGGTTCACACTTTGAGGAAATAAAAGTAGATTATTATTAAGTTAGGGGCTGAAGTGACACTTCTAATCCCGAGGCAAAAGGTTTCACCGTTCTTTCGAGAGAACAGTTCCATGGTTTATGAATTATTTTATGCAGTTTAGGTCTGAAAAAACTAAAACAAATAGTAATATCATACTCGTAACTGTTACTTTAGCTTCAGAATATCAACTCTGCTGGTTATGATATCGTATTTTCATCCAAAAATGATTTTTAACGATACAGACGAAATGAAATGGGAAAGAAGGTCTTTGCCTTTATGGGGGTCGTAGCGAAAAATTTTTTCAAACATGGATAAATTTTTCTCAGTGACAACATCTATACCATCATCACAGTTCTATTGTAGTAGGTTCTGTGAGCCTATAAATTGAAGAAATTATTGATTTCGATGATGACTGTTTTAAATTTATCTAAGTTACAAGAAAAATGATTTGCCTTGAGAGCGTTGCTAAAACATTTGAGAAAAAAATGCTAGGACGCTAACAAACTACTTTCAATCCCTCAGAGGGATTGAAAATACGTACCAAATATATTTCATATTGCGATGAAGATTATTTCTTATCTGAATTGAAATTACATTTTCATCTCAAAATAATTCATAGTAAAAATATGGTAGTGATTCGTTATTTTATCGTGATAAATATGTTTGTTTTCAATATCAGTAGTTTTGATTGCTAAACACGAATACCCTAATTGCATTCTTTGATTTCTTTGGTTTCGAACACTGTTTCAATTAGTAATCAATCAGTAATAGGTTGTGACAAGAAGTTTTTTCGTTCAAAATCAATTTTCACCAATTGTCCGGAGCGATCACAATTCTCAATTCATAAACAACGTTCGATGGCGTAAGGTAACTTGCGTTATCGAACGTTGTTTATGCGTGAAATATACGTCGGTTTCGGATCACTTCCGATTGCGCTACGGTACGTGGGATATGAATATGCGTCCGGTACTACAGGGTCTTTATAAATGATTGTCACAGCGCAGGTGGCTTTGGATTATTTTCATTTTGCCGCTTCCTATGCAAAGTCAACACATTTATCACTCCAACGACATAATTTGACCGCCTAACCCATAGAAATATACTAAAATATAGTCTATCTCTAACCGCCTCGGTGGCTGCAAGGACATGGCGTGTGCCTACAAGTACTTGCAAAGCTGTAGGTCTGGGTTCGAATCCCGGCGTGGGTATGGATGTTTGTGTATGTCTAGTATGTCTAAGAACAAAAATTGTTAGAGTGGTATGTAAGATGTGAACGAGAGTCTCAGTGTTGAATTGAAAACTAATAATGATATGTTCGTTGCCTCGATGGTCTCAGTTACCAGGGGCATTGTGAAAGAATGATGAATGAATAGTCTATTTCTATGGTCTAACCTACGAAACAATGTAATAGTAAAAGATATTCTACAAGATTATCTTTGGTGATATTTTTATGTTCTGTCGTGTAAAATAGTTTTGTACCCCTATTCTGTAGCGGCGCAGAAAAATCCAAAGCCAACTGCGCTGTTACAATCATTTATAAAGACCCTGTATTTTCTTTTTTTTAGTGGACTGATTAATTTGAAAATCGTTCGTAGTGGAGAGTCAATAGAGCATTCGATTTCCTATATTGTGATAATTTTGTGGAAAAAATGAATAGCGAGATTGAAGATAAATGTCTCAGATTCACTTATGAGGACGTAGTGATATTATTGGGGGAATTGTTGTAGAACAATTCCTTCAGAAATGCTGAAATGTGGAAAAAAGTGAAAAGTGGACAATTTCATTCAATAAAACATTATTTTGCGGCAACCTCCCTTTTTCTTCGAGAAATTTGCATTTCCTGGTCTAGTCCGGGAACTACGTACTAGGACTCGACCGAAAAGTATGATTTCGAAAAATACAGTTGATCATTACCGTAGCAACGAAATAACGGCCAACAATTCATATGAAATTAGTTATTGAAAGTTTGCAAATTGTACGAAACCCTCTCGAAATTTGTCTATTGGTTCAAAATATTCTATTTTTCGGATATTTCAACAAAGTATCTTCAGCACACAAGAAATGTCACAAGTGTTAAAATATAGGCAATGACTCAATAAAGTTGACAGGAAATAAGTAGTTTCGATAGCCCAATTGTCAGACCAACGTTAAAGGATCTTTTATTACAGAATCCTTCAATAAAACTGGGCCTCTATTTGGGTTTCGATAACTCTCTATTAACATGACCATAACCATTAACATCATTGTGAAATGGGAGTAAGACTAGGTATAAAAATCTCACCTATCTGAAAGCAAACTTGGACTATATCTGCGACACAGGGTCTGCAAAATGAAATTCAAACAGCCTACTCTGCCTTGCCAGGACTTTTGGTTAAGTTGATCCATAATATGTAACAAGTTCTCCTCGATTTCGTCTGGTGTTGACTCTTCATCACATTCTTCCCACTGACTCATGACACTCATGGTGTCCCAACTGAAAACTGAAGCAGAGTCCAGACTGTCCTCATCGTCATAGTCCTGCTTGTACATTGCATAGCGTTCTGAAATGAATATTACAAATATTAACAATTTTATTGACTCACTAAGACTAGATGCACCCTTCTAACTCCCAGCATAACCCTCCGAACACATTGCTATATGTATCCACAAATGTACAACCATTTGACGTCAGAAAGAAGCAGTTTATAAAGAAATTCCAATCAAAACCCGAAAATGCAGACATCATAGAATCTTACTGCATCAAAAGTCCCACAGCAATCATTAGTGAGAAATAATATGAACTTAGAACATTACTGTATTACACTATTTTATTTCTGTACCTATGGAAATTTCGGTAGAATGTAGACACTTTATTTTTTTGTAACAATGGCTGAAGAACTTCGGTCGATGGCCCTTTGTAATTTTATCACAATAAATTTCTATCTCTCTTTCATCGACTCATGTATATTCCTTAGCTAACACTTATGTTTATCCACGACCATTGTATAAATGACCCATACATTGTGTGCTAGACCATAATACTACCCATTAATCAAAAGTGAATAGCGAGTTATTATTCACTGCTGTCACTTGTCAGATGCTTCATAGATTTAGATTCAATATAATTTTCTTTAAATAGATATTCAGTATTCTAAAGTACTCGAACTAACAAATATGGGTATATCTTGTCAATCGTGGGCAAAACCTACTTTTAATTCATCAATTAAAATAATTTTCATTACAAAATATACAATGACAAGTTCTCCAAAAATTTCTCATGTGTCAACTTGACTTTTTCTACACTTGTTATAGAAGGGTCTTGCACGGTCGTCAAATGTTAAAATCTTCAGGAAATATATTCAGTAGTCGTGAATGAAGTATGGTATGATACTCACGTATAATGGCTGTTATTCGCTTGGTGATTTAGGCCACTCGCTTACGACTCATAGCCTAAACTTCACCTCGAGAATAATAGCTATCATTATACACTCGTTGCATAATATACTATTATTCTATTGATTCTAAAACCTAATGATCTGTTGCTCTATAGGATGCCGTTCTGTTCTGTGTCTTGATGAATTTCAGAAACTAAAGCATTTTTAAGGATGAGAATTTTATGAACAATTTTGATAAACATTAACAGTTGATAACACTTTTAAATCAGAATAATAGTTGGAAAACAGTTTCTATATATTACTTAGTGCTCAATAGTAATACAAGATGAAGCTGCCATATCTACTGCCAACAATGGGCATTTCTAGTGCTTTCCAGAAAAAACATTTTAGAAATTCTGGTTCCTCAGAAAATCCGCGATTATCCGTTTTTTGTTCTGTTATCAGGTATCTGAGAAAAAAATTATTGAAATCACAGAAATAAGCCATCAAATTCAAACGGACAGAATTAGAGGTTGAGTGTGACGTACGCGTTAGCATTCGTTTCATTGGTTAAGAGTTCAATCACAGTTTACAACGATGTCAACTGGTCACTCTGCTGTAAATCGTTATCCTCACTGATTGTGCTTGCTCGTACGTCATCATGGCGCGTCGTTTGATCTTGCGAGTATAGAAATAGCAAATTACAATTTCAATATCCAACTAAAAGTTAAGTACTTGAAATTTTGAATAAATAATTGGATGTATATACAGGGTGTTTCATCATAAACTGGACAAACATATATTTTCGTGTAGAGGACATTGGGAGAATCATTTTTGCCTTATACAATATATCCCGTTTTCGAAGCATAAGCGAGATACAGGGTGTCAAACGTCATTTTTGAGCAAGATTCTTATGAGTGTGGTCAGTTATGTATAACACTTGACGTAACGGTTTTTGATCAAATCTCAGTATTTTTGGGTCCTCCATTCAGAAAAGTTGACGAACTCCGAAAAAAATTTACAAAATGGCGGAAAACCTGCAATGTTCCAAATTTTTTTTTGCGGTTGTCAAATTGACTTTTGTTTTCTGAATGAACACAATTTTCTAAGACTTTCTGTGAAAACATTTTTTCAAAAATCGAACACAAATTTGTTTTTACATGTCTACAGCGATGAAAAAATTTCACTCGAAATGGAAGAAATTTTGTACAATTCTACTTCTTGAATTATCAATCACGAATATGAAAACAGAATCGTAAAATATCGAACGGTTTCGTTACTACAGTCATTCAAATGTTTCGTTCGGACCTCTGAAATATTGAAAATAAAATTGTTTTGGGTTCTAGAATCAGGATAATTAAATTATTGGCATGTCTAAACATTTTAGATGAATTTAAACGAAAAAAATCAGTGAAACTTAGTTGGGACTCGAAACGACGTAGGTAGGTATTAAATAGGGAAATGGTACTGTTCTAAGGATATTTATATTCGTTGCCAGGCAACGGTAGTTCGTAGTTCATAGAGTTTGACTACTGGCTAAATTTTATTCACTGAAATTAAAATACCAGTCCAACTCTATGAACTACGAACTACTGTTGCCTGGCAACGAATATTAATATCCTTAGAACAGTGCCATTTCCCTATTTAATACCTACGTCGTTTCGAGTCCCAACTAAGTTTCACTGATTTTTTTCTTATAAATTCATCTAGAATGTTTAAACATGCCAATAATTTAATTATTCTGATTCTGGAACCCAAAACAATTTTATTTTCAATATTTCAGAGGTCTGAACGAAATATTTGAATGACTGTAGTAACGAAACCGTTCGATATTTCACAATTCTGTTTTCATATTCGTGATTGATAATTCACGAAGTACAGAATTTTCTCCATTTCGAGTGAAATTTTTTCATCGCTGTAGACATGTAAAAAAAAAATTTGTGTTCGATTTTTGAAAAAATTTTTTCACAGAACTTCTAAGAAAATTATGTTCATTCAGAAAATAAAAGTCAATTTGACAACCGCAAAAAAAATTTGGAACATTGCAGGTCTTCCGCCATTTTGTAAATTTTTTTTCGGAGTTCGTCAACTTTTCTGAATAGAGGACCCAAAAATATTGAGATTTGACCAAAAACAATTACACCAAGTGTTATACATAACTGACCACACTCATAAGAATCTTGCTCAAAAATGACGTTTGACACCCTGTATCTCGCTTATGCTTCGAAAACGGGATATAAGAGCACACTTAATTCTCCCAAAACAGAGTCGTTATACCCTTACCCCTTAAGTAAATATATATATATATATATAGTATTTATATATATAGAACAGAGGTTTAATGCGTAATCGCCATGAATATTGAAAAACAATAAAGTGAAAGCAGAGAATAATAAAAAAGTATTGTTGTTTACTCTTTATTCACTGCCAAGCTTTCGAAACTTTCTGTTTCTTCTTCGGGGCAACTGCAACAGTAATCAAATGAGAATTTCGAGAATTGGACAATTTTCAATTACTTACTGAATTTTGAGATTTTATAAACAAAACATGAAATTTGAAATAGACGGGTAGAGGCCGCTTGTCAAGCAATCAACTCCGAATTTGAAGTGAGTCACACTTTAAAAATTGTTAAACAGTGAAAAATGGTTAAATAAAGTTAAAATATTATATGAATAAATTATCACACGTAAATACACAGTAAACAAGAAACGAAACAATTAATTTAAATTTTCAGTTCGTACGTCAATTCTAAAACAAAACAAATATGAAACCACAGATTAAAAGCAGGGTACGATTTCCCAGATGGCAATTGTCACATTCGCGATCATTCGTCTACAGGACCGTCGAAAAATGGTGTGCGGGCGTACTCAATTAGGTATGAATATATCGGGCTCAGATTTTGTATATCTGTTTTTTTATTTATGGTACTTTCCTGATTTTTAATATGAATCATCTCTAAAATGCATAGTTTCTGTAATTGCTGTTGGAATCTAGAATTCTCGCGTTCTCAAGGTCTGCAGTATGGGACAAACGATTAGCGTGGATAGATAATGCACATCTAGGATTGTTTTTTTATGTCACTCTTATGTAGCGCCAATCCACTTTTGAGCATAGAGATAGAATAGTATTATATCTCTATGACTTTTGAGCCATTGTAATGTTTGCCCAACATATGTCTGATGGCAGTCAGAGCATTCCTATCGTATACCACATTCGATTTTAGGACGTTTGGAATGAGATCCTTCAATTTAGAATAAAGTCCTGAAACCTTTTTCTCTGCCTTAGGTATAATCCTTATCGAACAATTAATGAATTGATCAAGGTGATAATCAGTTTTTCTTTTAAATCCACTTTATTTATGCTAACTATGAAATAACTCAATCCAAACACACATTTGTCGATAAATAAGTCAAAGCCTAAACACGAATGTTTGTAAATAATTGTTTTCAAAAATTTGTAATATTTGCTTGAGAAGCATCACCAAATCAAATTACATTTCACTTATAAATTATTATATCATGTTATCAGAACTCCTCAGAGATTATTCAATGTATAAAAAATGAATAAAATTGAATATTTGGAAAGAATCAGGGTCGAATATTAATTGATGAATACCCTATGCTCAAGGTACCAAACTAACCCTTCAGAAACAAACGTTATTGCCAGAAAGTTTGGAAACAGATCTAAAATTAATATTTTTAATTGACAAGGATTAAGGTATTCCTGTCAAAAATGACGATGTGTCATTTAAATGGGAAGCACATGTTATAGAAGAATTTAACAATGGTGGAATCGTTATTCAATTAAAGGTAATCATGAAGATTTCCAGGTGACCGACTTATATCGGTTCCTCGATAGACAGAAAGTCCAACTTCCTGCATTCCTAGAACTCGTGAATTGTGTTGTAACATAAGGAAATATATCGAAGCAGCCATGCTTCGGTTATTAACAATCAATTGATTTATGCAGGGTGTTCCATCATAAACTGAGAATCATTATTTGCCTTATATCATTAAATTATTGGCATGACCAAACATTCTAGGTGAATTTATAGAAAAAATTCAGTGAGACTTAATTGGGACTCGAACCGACGTAGGTATTAGATAGGGAAATGAGACTGTTCTAAGGATATTAATATTCGTTGCCAGGCAACGGTAGTTCGTAGTTCATAGAGTTTTACTACGGGCTAAATCATAAAGTGATATTCAAATACCAGTCAAACTCTATGAACTACAAACTACCGTTGCCTGGAAACGAATATTAATATCCTTAGAACAGTCTCATTTCCATAGTTAATACCTACGTCGGTTCGAGTCTCAATTAAGTTTCGCTGATTTTTTTTATAATCTCATTTACAATGTGTGGTCAATAATTTAATTATTTTTACTCTAGAACTAAAAAAAATGTTTCATGATTTCAGATGTCCGAACGAAACATTTGTATGACTGTAGTACCGACGAAACCATAAGATATTTCACAATTCTGTTCTCATAGTCGTGATTGATAATTCAAGAAGTACAACTGTACAAAATTTCATCCATTTCGGGTGAATTTTTTTATCGCTGCAAACATGTAAAAAAAATTGTGTTCGATTTTTGAAAAAGATTTTCACAGAAATTCTAAAAAATTGTGTTCATTCGGAAAAAAAATTCAATTTGACAACCGAATAAAAATATTAAGAACATTACAGGTTTTCGGCCATTTAGTAATTTTTTTCAGAGTTCGTCAACTTTTCTGAATAAAGGACCCAAAAATACTGAAATTCAACCAAAAAACGTTACTTTAAGTGTTATACATAACTGATCACACTCATAAAAATCTTGCTCGAAAATGACATTTGACACCCTGTATCTTGCTTATGCTTCGAAAACGGGATATATTGTATAAGGCAAGAATGATTCGCCCGTTGTCCTCTACACGAATATATAAGTTTGTCCAGTTTATGATGAAACATCCTGTATAAAAGTACAATATTGCTTGAAACGAACCAACATTCTACACGTGAACAGAACGGTTAAAATTATCAACTGATGTGGATGTATCTATCTGATTATGCCTATAAGTTAATAACTAGTGAATGAAAATAATATCAATTACTCACCAGCGTTTTTTCCTTTTCCTCTTCCTTTAGGCATGATGGAAATTAAACTTGACGGTTTCTTTGAATTTGTTAAATAAAACAACCAATTTAACACTTGATCAAGAAGGTAGACTGTATCTTATTTTTTCACTTATACTGCACTATTGACATATAACTATATTTATTTTGTTGTTAAAGCTCAATATCATGATTTATTCGGGATACCCAAGTTTTCGTCAAGTCACCGAGATGAGTATCGAATCAAGTGAGCTTTAAGTTTGACGTGAGTTGGTATTTAAAGGAATTGAATTTTGCGCATGGCATGTTTACTTCTCTGCGCTGCGCAAAACGTCCATTGATGGTGGGTGGTTTTGATTGTTTGCTTTACTCTGAAGTCAGAATTGATTATTATTTTCTCATTATTTGGCATTATTGCAACATTTGATTCGATTTAAATGAAATACTTTGTTTTCCATCACGAATCGAATTAGCATAAATCTTATCAACTAGGTACCCAGTTGTAATTTAGTTTTCTGCTTTTGACTTTTTTCGAAACTGTAAATCCGATTCAATTCGAAATTTGGTAAGTATACCTAGGTATACTAGAATGATTAGAGTTTCCGCTGAATTTAGGAAATTTATTTATTTATTCTATCAATAAAATTATCCATCCTATAAAAAATTATTTTGGGGGTAGAATCTTTAATCTAAACATAGCTCGAATCAATGTACGAAAACTAGTTTTTTTTTCTTCAATTTCTTATTCTTGAATCCGCTTTGTGCGGAAAACGTGCTAAAGTTTTTCCTCTAATATTTGTTATTTCGTTATTTTCGAATTTGGTCTCAAACAACTCCTACGGCAGCAAAACTAACTGTTCAAATTTCCAAAGTAAAAAGAATTGTCATTACGAACGAGTTCAAATTAATGCACAAAAATCAGTGTTTGCTGAATTTAGGGAATTATTTTCAATCTATAAAAATTATCAATCGTGTAATGAAATAATTTTGGATTAGATTTTATATTCAAATAATTGCTGAAATTATTGTTCGAAATCTGAATTATAATTCGTTGTTTTCGAAAATTTTCTATCTTTGTGTCTTTCTTGTGGGAATAATGTGATATGGTTTTTCCTCTAATGTTTGTTATTCTATTCTTGAATCATCCTCTTGAGAATGACGAGCTATAGTTTTTCCACTAATGTTTTTTATTTTCGATTTTGGTCTGAAACGACTCCTACGGCAGTAATACTATCAACTGTAAATATAATGAAAGTTTTGGTTTAATTTGGGGATTAAAATTATTTATTCAATCAACAAAAATTACAATCTAGTAATGAAACAATTTCGGGAATAGATTTTGTATTGTAGATTTAACTAGCCTTCCGTATTAGGCACAATTATACTTCCGAAATAATTTTTCAGAGAAATTAAATTCTTGGTGTAGGTAATGGTATGAATATTTCGAACGAGTTCAAATCAATAATCCAAATCATAGCAAAAAAAATCAATTTGAACTTTGGTAGGCACCTCCACTGAAACCATTCAAGTTTTAGCAAAATTAAATTATTTATTCCATAGATAAGAATCAGCCGCAGTGTAATGAAATAATTTTGGCGGTAGATTTTGTATTGTAGATAAAGCTCGCATCAGTTTACGAAATCTAAGGAATTATTCCTTATTTCCCAAAATTTTCTATTCTTGAATCTTCCTTTGAGATAGCATACTCTTATGCGTTATTTTCGAATTTCACGATTGGTCTTAATATATGTTTATCAATTCATTTAGTGAATTGTTTCAAACGAAATACCTTTATAATTAATATTATTAATTTTAAAATTAATTAAAATGATAAATATAGATTTCCTTACCGGTTTTTTCAGAAAAACATAATCTAACGCCACAGGATATTTCCTAGTTTTAAGAACTGAAGTTCATAAAAACATGGATTCGAAACGGTTTCATTATCGAGATATGGGATGTCGAATGTTCCAGAATGGTTCTTTCATATTTCAAAATTCACTATAGCTTTTGAATTGAAAAAATAAAAAATTTCATGTAGGGGCCGTAAAATTTGGGGTTGTCAATTTATTAAATTAAAAAAATTGTTACGTTAACCTGTTTAGGTATCTTTTTCAATGGGAGCATGGTTTTACCTTCTTTTCGTATCATTAGACTTTTTTCATGAAAAATGCTAGTATGAAAATGGCACTAATAATGTAACTACATACATTGATTGAACGTTATCTTTTCTAGGTACATTTCCGATCAAGTTTTCGATTTTGTTGTTGGATAATGTTTTTATATACAGGGTCTCTATAAATGATTATAACAGGGCAGTTGGCGTTGGACTATTTTAAATATTTATATTCTGATGTAAAACATGATATAAGCAACTGAGACTTCGAGTTTTGGCTTGTCATTCCGAAAGAAATTGAATAATGTGACTGGGATTATAAATTTGTAGACTTTACATAAAAAAAACCATAAGATCATTTATAAAAACCACGTATTTTTCATTCTTTCGAAGCGGTGAAGTGTTTTTTCGTATTTTTGCATGTATCTGAGTTTGGATTTCGAATTGTTCCTAAACAATGGTTATATTGTTGTCGGTTTCTCGATTGTCCTTGGCGATACCTGTATTTGAACCAAAATCTGTTTTGTTGTACCTAAGCAAATAGTGATTTTTCAAAATTATTCATTATGTTACCTGTTGAGATTTATGAGTGAAGACCGTTGTGTTCAGGTCTCTAGAAAGTTCGGCTAAGACGCTATTAGGTTGATTGGTTTAGATATATTCTTGCCGAGTCCTAAGTGGTTTTTTGGTAGGGAAGTATTGTTGTGAAGTTAACAGAGGTAGATTCTTCCACAGCCACCTTATATTATTGTATATTATTGAGAGAGTACTTTAGAAGGACAGGTTGTCGTTCAGGTAAGTTGATATTTAAGCCGACCCCATAGTTTACCTGAAGCACAGCCTTCTATAGAGACTTTAGAAGGCTATGCCTGAAGTAAGTAATTGCAACAATGCATAATCTCAGACTCTTTGAATTGACTAGTGTTTGGATAGAATATTACTATCTAACAATAAAATTAGCATTTGATGTGAAATATTTCATATTCGCTCAGTGAATCATATTCGAGAAATACTTTGTTTGAAAATCAATTACAAAATGTTAATGTAATAGCCTCATTGATGCAATACAGAACGAGCGCTCAAAAGCTCCTGCTCTTAAATTCATTATACTCAAAATTGATTTGAAAAAAAAAGTATTTCTCGAATATGATTCACCAAGCGAAGAATCTACCTCTGTTAACTTCACAACAATACTTCCCAATCAAAAAACCATTTAGGACTCGGCAAGAATATATCTAAACCAACCAACCTAATAGCGTCTTAACCGAACTTTCTAGAGACCTGAACACAACGGTCTTCACTCATAAATCTCAACAGGTAACATAATGAATAATTTTGAAAAATCACTATTTGCTTAGGTACAACAAAACAGATTTTGGTTCATATTGATACATAAGCCGACCCTATGCTTTCCTTAAAAGAGGAATTCAGTGCACGAGCTTAACCTCGTTCACTGATCGCTAACATATTGCTGAGTTAGCAATTAGTATATAAGTCCCTAATTGTATTCAATCATTAGAATTAGATTGTTATCTGTACTGCATGTCAGACCTATAATAAAACTTCTCTTGATTTTTTTTAAAAACGTGATTTCCGAGAGCAAAATCATAATTGGCGACGAGGATGGGATGTTGCTAGTATAACATTCTATACGTGAATCAAATTCTTTAAGTAACATTCAAAAATACCCGAGTTTTTCCAAAAAGTGTGACGACAAATTCAAAAGAAAATTCCGACCACGAAGAAAGGAGAACTCAGAAGTATCAAGCAGCGGTAGATGAGCCAAGAGGTGTTGCTGAATCCCTGGAACTATAGAAGGTGAACCAACCCGGACTAGATCTACCCTGTACTGCCCTTGAGAACATCACCCTTTTGGAGTTTGGAGGTAGCAGCCCAGGCCCAAGGTTTAAAAAAGAGTAAGTTGATCTAATTCCCTAGTTTTCCTATTTCCCTAGACCAAAGGAATAGACCATTTTTTTTTCAATTTTTGTAAGAAGCAAATTGAATAGAAATTTTTTTTTACTATTATTATATAACTATTGAAAGAAATCAATATTACGTCAATTAAGCATTTTTCCTTGCGCGATTTGAAAAATAAATTCAATAGAATCAAAATGACGCAACCAGCAGGAAATAACACAGATATTAATGATTTAAAATTATTTGGAGATCTTCTCCCAAAATTTAGTGGGAACTCACATGAGCTCCAATCTTTTATCGTCGAAATAGAAGAATACCTTCAAACTTTCGGACAAACTAACATAGCAAAAATAAATCACTACTGTTTCGCAATGATTAAATCTAGAATCATCGGAGAAGCTAGAATTATTGTAAATTCGGGACCAATTCCTAATAATTGGACCGACTTGAAAAAAATTTTGATTGACAGGTTTGGCTTTCGAATTAATTTTGATGTACTGCAAGATCAGTACCAAAATATCAGAAGATTTAGTAGAGAAACTGTTTTAGAATTTATAGAGAGAGTCAAGCATGCAAAATTACAGTTCGACTATCAATTACAGATGCAGAATTTCGATCAAAATGAAATTATAATTTATAGAAATATTTCAGAAAAAATCGGACAAAGAGTTATTTATAATAATGTTGACGAAAATGTGAGAAATTTATTGGACAGTAATGACAGGAATTTCGATGAAACGTGTAAACTACTAGAAAATCGGGAAATAAAAAGACAGCAACTAAATTTCAATAATTTCAAATCTTTTCCTCAAAATTATCAATATAGAAATACTTATAATAATACGAATAACCCTTCGACTAATCAAAATTCAAATGCTTATAGAAATTCTCCAAATTTACAAATAGATAGTAGACAAAGTCACAATACTTTTCCAAGTCAACCAATTCAATTAAAACCAAATCCGAATCCGCCTAAACAAAAATTTTTTACAAACGAACAAGTTTTCGGAAAACCAAAAAACGTTTTTGAACCAAGTCCGGAACATAGACGAACTAACAGACCGGAACCAATGTCCATCAGAACACGAGTATTACCGCAAAAAAGACCGAACGACTCAACGAGTATAGTTCAACGAAAACCAGACTACCAACCGCGAGAGAACAATTTTAGGCCTCGAGCACCATCAAATTTCATATCGGAAGAGTTAACAAACACTGAGGAACAATTAGAAGTAATCGAAACAGACCAAAATTTCGATGAACAAGATTTATATTATCAATCGGATGACCAAATGAACGACGTACTTGACGAAGACCAAAATTTTCCAATAGACGCCCATCCGAGACACATGACTTAAATTATAACGACGAAAGAATAGCGACACTTCCATTCATCCAACTACAAAACCCTCCATGTAAATTATTAGTAGATTCAGGTAGTTCCATATCAATAATTGATCCAATGATTGCATATAATTATTTTCCAAATTCAATTTATGAAGAACCAACTCAATTCGCAACGGCAACCGGTAAAGATTTTTGTAGGAATAAAATGTTATTTCCGTTAAACATGTTTGGCTATAATACGACATATCCCTTCGTAGTATACAAATTTCATCCCCAATATGATGGCGTAATTGGATATAATCTAATGAAAGATTTACAACTTAATTTAGACCTGAAAAATAAAATATTGACAAACGGCATTGTTTCTCATAACCTTCATTTACAACAAGTTAAACCTAGAGAAAAACTTCCCATAGATTTAGATCATTTGAATGGAAATTTGAAAAACCAATTAACTAAAATTTTACAAAGCAATAAATCTGTTTTACAATTACCAGGACAACCTTTAAATTTCACTAATAAGATCAAACACCATATTAGAACTATTGATAACAACCCAGTATACGTAAAACGATATAGATATCCAGAAATTCACAAAGAAGAAGTAAAAAATCAAATTCAAGATCTTTTAGACAAAAAGGTAATTAGACCAAGCATTTCTCCATGGTCCTTCCCAATCGTTATAGTCCCCAAAAAATCGGATAAATCTGGTAAACAAAAATGGCGAATGGCAATCGATTATCGTAAATTGAACGAAAAAACTATAGACGATAAATTTCCAATTCCCAACATTGATGAAATTTTAGATCATTTAAAAGACGCGAAATATTTCAGTACCATCGATTTAGCATCGGGATATCATCAAATTGAATTAGACGAGGAATCTATAGAAAAAACAGCTTTCGCAACAGATAACGGACATTTCGAATTTTTAAGAATGCCTTTCGGATTGAAAAACGCCCCTTCTACATTCCAAAGAATAATGAATCAAATTTTGCAACCTTTAATCGGAAAAATTTGTATTGTATACATGGACGACATTCTGATATTTTCAAAAGATCCAGATAAACATCTAGCCGACATTCAAACAGTTTTAGAACTACTCAAAAAGAAAATTTGAAAATACAATTAGATAAATCATATTTTTTCAAAGATGAAGTAATGTTTTTAGGATTTAAAATTTCAAACAAAGGTGTTGAACCTAACCCAGAAAAAGTAGAAGCCGTCAAAAATTTTCCTATACCTAAAACTCCTAAGGAAATCAAATCATATTTAGGCATGATAGGATATTATCGCAAATTTATTCCAAATTTTTCTAAACTCACAAAACCTCTGACACAATGCTTGAAAAAAGATGCAAAAATCAATGTGAATGACCCAGAATACCAAGAATCTTTCAACATCAGTAAGAATATGTTAATAAATCATCCAATTCTCAGATTTCCAGACTTCAATGAACCTTTCGTTTTGACTACAGACGCATCGAAATATGCAGTAGGCGCAATTTTATCGCAAGGAAATCCTCCAAATGATTTACCTATAGCTTTCGCTTCTAGAACTTTGAATAAAGCTGAAACTAATTATTCTACCATAGAGAAAGAATTACTCTCAATTGTTTGGGCAACAAAACATTTTAGACCTTATTTATTCGGCAGAAAATTCACGATTTATACGGATCACAGACCCTTGACATGGTTATTTTCACTAAAAGAAACATCTTCAAGATTAATGCGTTGGAAAATTAAATTGGACGAATTCAACTTCGAAATTAAATATCGAAAAGGTGTGAATAACAATGCTGATGCCCTATCTAGAATTCAATTAGAAGAATTTAATGCTAATGAAGAAGAAGATTCATTATCAGACTTTGAATCGATTATACCAAAAATTTCTCATACAGATCTTGATTTACGAAAAGAAGATTTCGAAGATATTTTAAAAATTGATGAAGACAAGAATTCAGATACCGAAACTATCCACTCCAATCAGGAAGACCCCATATTAGAAATTCCATACACAGATCGAGCTATCAATGCATTTCAATACCAAATTATATTCAAAATTGGAAATCAATTTAATGTATCAAAAATGAAATTACATAAAGCTTCAAAATTTAGATTAATAGTATCCCTTTCGGAAGAAACTCAATTCACAAAATTTTTAAAGGAATATATCTCTCCAGATAAAACATATTGCGTTTTCTTTCAGAATAAAGACATAGAAAAACCATTTATCCAGTATGCACAAAATTTATTCAAAGCAGGAAGTTTCAAATTCAAAATTTCAAATACTTTCGTAGAAGACATAGAAGATGAAGAAGATCAAATCGAAAAAATCAAATTATATCATGAAACTAAAACTACCATAGAGGCATACATGAAAATGTAGAAAGCTTAAAGAAAAAATTCTATTTTCCCAAAATGTTTCTTAAAGTTCAACAATACATCAACAGCTGCGATATTTGTCAACGTCAAAAATATGAACGAAAACCTAATAAATTAATTTTCAAACAGAATCCTATAGGCGAGAAACCTTTCGAACACCTATATGTGGATACAATTAACATTTCAAAAATTCCATGTCTCACAATAGTAGATTCATTTTCTAGACACGGACAATGTTTCATACTGAAAAGTAAAACAGCAATGGAAATAATAGAATCACTTATACGATATTTTTCGAATCATGGCACCCCAAAGAAAATTACAACAGATAATGGAACAGAATTCAAAAATATTTTAGTTCAAGAATTTGCTTCAACTCATAATATTGAAATTCACTATATAACAAATTACAACCCCACTTCAAATTCTATAGTAGAACGATTTCATTCAACCCTAATAGAACAAATAAGGGTAATTGAAGATAAAAATTTGAGTTTAAGAGATAAATTAAATAGAGCCCTACTGAGTTACAACAACTCGATTCACTCCACGTTAAAATATAGTCCATTACAAATAATTAAGTCAGATCTAAATTATAGTCTCCCTTTAGAAAACACCGATAATGAAAAAGTGTCAAATTACATCGAGCAGTATAACCAAAATCTAAAAGAAATTTCGGAAATACTCAGGAACAACAACCAGAAAAATACTCTCAAAAGACAGAAAGAAAATCAGAACAGACAGGAAGATGTACCTCTAGACGAAAATCAGAAAGCATACCTTAAATTACCAGCAGACGCTAAATTGAAACCTAGATTCAAGGAATCAAAGATCAAAATAATCGATAATATACTCATTAAAGAACCTGATAAGGGACATATCTATCATAAAAACAGAGTTAAACAGCGAAAAAAATAATCATCATTTGTTTCAGGATGGTTACCCCACAAGTACTATTTTTCCTACTTTTTGTAAAATTTAACAATTGTATCAAATCAACAGAAATTCGAAATAACATCATTTCATTCAATGGACCAAAAACATATATTGTAGAAAAGGATCATATCCTCATGTATCATTATAATTTATCCCAAATTCAATCACTATTAAATAAGCACGAAGAAATTTTAAACACCCTGACTAATGTTAATGAAACTAAAGAGACAATGACCCACTACCTATACGAACTGACGTTAAACCAACTCTTTTCCAATAAACAAACTGTAAGAGAATTAATTCCGAACAGGAATAAAAGAGGACTTTTAAATCTAGGAGGAAGAATATCAAAATTTCTTTTTGGCACATTAGATGACGAAGATGAATCTCTCTATAAAGAATATTTTGAAACCATACAGAATAATTTAACGACAATAGATGTCAATCAAAATAGAGTCATAAGTGTTATAAATTCAATATCCAATAATTTCCAAAATCAAACTAATATAATGGTTAATCAAATAAATAAATTCATGAAACTTCAACGAGTCTTAGACAAAATAATCCTTCTACAATTCGAGCAAATTAAAATATCTAAAATGCTTTCAGAAATTAACACTGCAGTTAGTTTTGCCAGAATACATTTGTTGCATGAATCAATATTACCACTAAATTATTTCAGAAACTACATCCAAAATAATGCCTTATTAAAACATTTAATGTATTTGAAAGATTTCTACTCAGTCTGTTTCACTTCAGTTAAAGTTCAAAATGAACAAATTATATTTGTAATTAGAGTACCTTTGGTAAATCCCTTTCCTTTTGATACCTATGAATTAAAGTTTATTCCTTTCCTAAATACCTACCCAATAGATCAACCGAAATATTTACTAGTCCATCAAGAAGATGTTAAATGGTCCCTATATGATGATTGCCAACAAGTAGAAGAACTGATGTTATGCCCTCAAAATAGTTTAATAAAACCACCCCTGTGTTATAGTAACTTTGTTAAACAAAAAAGTGAAAATTGTGAGAGAAAAAGTGCCCCAAATATTACTGACTTAATCTTATTACCTGATGGAAACTATTTGTCTATTTTTAATAATGTATTGAAAGAAAATTGTTCAGGACATTTATCATTTGAACATAATCCTAAGAAAATCCTCTTAATAGAATCTAGATGTGAAATTTCTAATGACGAAAAAAACATTTCGTCCAACCACTACAAGTCATATTTATCATAAATTCCAATTGATTGATATTAACATGTCGAAAATTCAAGAATTAACCATTAAACCAATTAATTTTTCTGATATTATTCAAGAATCAAACTTATACAAATGGAGCCTACATCCTAATTATATTTCAACGATATATTTAATTTTTATAATCATTTCAATAATAATAATTACTTTTGTATTGTATAAAATTTTCATCATAAGTTTTAGAAAACTAATTGATCAACAGAGTTCAACCACTGGGATTGAACTCAGTTCTTTAAAAGGGGGAGGTGATACATAAGCCGACCCTATGCTTTCCTTAAAAGAGGAATTCAGTGCACGAGCTTAACCTCGTTCACTGACCGCTAACATATTGCTGAGTTAGCAATTAGTATATAAGTCCCTAATTGTATTCAATCATTAGAATTAGATTGTTATCTGTACTGCATGTCAGACCTATAATAAAACTTCTCTTGATTTTTTTTTAAAAACGTGATTTCCGAGAGCAAAATCATAATTATATACAGGTATCGCCAAGGACAATCAAGAAACCGACAACAATATAACCATTGTTTAGGAACAATTCGAAATCCCAACTCAGATACATGCAAAAATACGGAAAAACACTTCACCGCTTCGAAAGAATGAAAAATACGGGGTTTTAATAAATGATCTTAAGGTTTTTTATGTAAAGTCTACGAATTTATAATCCCAGTCACATTATTCAATTTCTTTCGGAATGACAAGCCAAAACTCGAAGTCTCAGTTGTTTGTATTATGTTTTACATCAGAATATAAATATTTAAAATAGTCCAACGCCAACTGCCCTGTTATAATCATTTATAGAGACCCTGTATATTAAAACATTATCCAACAACAAAATCGAAAACTTGTACGGAAATGTACCTAGAAAGATGACGTACAATCAATGTAAGTAGTTACATTATTAGTGCCATTGTCATATTAGCATTTTTCATGAAAAAAGTCTAATGATACGAAAAGAAGGTAACACCATGCTCACATTGAAAAAGATACCTAGTCAGGTTAACGTAACAATGTTTTCAATTAAATAAATTGACAACCATAAATTTTACGGCCCCTACATGAAATTTTTTTATTTTTTCAATTCAAAGGCTATATTGAATTTTGAAATATGAAAAAAACAATTCTGGAACATTTGACATCCCATATCTCGATAATGAAACCGTTCCGAATCCATGTTTTTATGAACTTCAATTCCTAAAACTAGGAAATATCCTGTGGCGTTAGATCATGGATTTCTGGAAAAACCGGTAAGGAAATCTATATTTATCATTTTAATTAAGTTTAGAATTAAAAATATTAATTATATATGTAAAAATCTACCGCCAAAATTATTTTATTACACTGCGGCTGATTCTTATCTATAGAATAAATAATTTAATTTTGCTAAAACTTGAATGATTTCAGTGGAGGTGCCTACCAAAGTTCAAATTGAATTGTTTTTGCTATGATTTGGATTATTTATTTGAACTCGTTCGAAATATTCATACCATTACCTACCCCAAGAATTTAATTTCTCTGAAAAATTATTTCGGATGTATAATTGTGCCTAATACGGAAGGCTAGCTAAATCTACAATACAAAATCTATTCCCGAAATTGTTTTATTACTAGATTGTAATTTTTGTTGATTGAATAAATAATTTAAATCCCCAAATTAAACCAAAACTTTCATTATATCTACAGTTGATAGTATTACTGCCGTAGGATTCGTTTTAGACCAAAATCGAAAATAAAAACATTAGTGGAAAAACTAAAGCTCGTCATTCCCAAGAGGATGATTCAAGAATAGAATAACAAACATTAGAGGAAAAACCATATCACGTTATTCCCACAAGAAAGACTCAAAGATAAAAAATTTTCGAAAACAACGAATTATAATTCAGATTCGAACAATAATTTCAGCAATATTTTGAATATAAAATCTAATCCAAAATTATTTCATTACACGATTGATAATTTTATAGATTGAAAATAATTCCCTAAATTCAGCAAACACTGATTTTTGTACATTAATTTGAACTCGTTCATAATGACAATTCTTTTTACTTTGGAAATTTGAACAGTTAGTTTTGCTGCCGTAGGAGTTTTTTGAGACCAAATTCGAAAATAACGAAATAACAAACATTAGAGCAAAAACTTTAGCACGTTTTCAAGAATAAGAAATTGAAGAAAAAAACAATAAGATTTCGTACTTTGATTCGAGCTATGTCTAGATTAAAAATTCTACCCCCAAAATATTTTTTTTATAGGATGGATAATTTTATTGATAGAATAAATAATTAAATTTCCTTAATTCAGCGGAAACTCTAATCATTCTAGTATAAATAGGTATACTTACCAAATTTCGAATTGAATCGGATTTACTGTTTCGAAAATTTCGAAAAAAGTCATACGTGTTGGTATACTTAAACTTGGATAGTTTATAATTTAGTTTCTAAATTTTTATGTTGGTAATACTCAACTGTCATAGCAGATGTACCATAGAATATGATATACAATAAAAAACCTAACCAAGTAAAAAGCACATTCGTATTTCATTCAATATTAAAAATCCTAAAAATATCAAGAAATATAAAATAATAATCAAAAGAAAACAACAGGTTATGTGCCCAGGAGACGCTAGATCTAATAAATAATAAGTACAATATAAAATCCCGGAGAATTATAAGCAAATTTAACATATTCTAAACAACGTGGTAAGGATGGCTTTGGACAATGAGGACTTCTCGAGCATCACTAAACTAAAAGACAGCAGTACATTCTCAATGTGGAATTTCGAGATAAAAATTCTTTTCAAAGCGAAACAATTAATGGATGTTGTTGATGGAAGTTACCCGATCAGTACCTGTGGCAACGATGAAGGCAAAATAAGTAAATGGAAAGCCAAGGATGCTATGGCTCAACATGCTATTTTAAGAACAATAGATAAAACTGTAAAATTACATCTTATGAATTATGAATCGGCAAAAGAAATGTATGATGCACTTCTTCGTATATACCAGAGAGACACCAATCAAGAAAAATGTACTCTTCTACAGGAGTTCTACAACTTCAAATATGAAAATACCAAAGATATACATCACAATATAAGTGCAATTCAAAATTTGGTGTTCAAGCTAAAAGTTTTGAAAGAAGAAATCTCGGAGAGCATGATAATTTCTAAAATACTGTCAATACTCCCAGAAAAACATCAGTATTTCAGTTGTGCATGGGACTCAACTCCAATAAAGGATAAAACCCTTGAAAACTTAATAGCCAGATTATCGGCAGAAGAGGATAAGAGTAAAATGAAACAAGTGGAAACACCTGTATCTTTTAAAATAGAGTACAAAGGAAAATATGAGCCTATCTGTCATGGATGTGGTAAAAAAGGTCATATCAAGCCTCAATGCCCAGTTAAGTCCAAGAAATATGAAAATTCAACAAAACCTTGTACAATTTGTAAATTAATGGGACATATAAGAACTAACCATACTGAACGTACCTGTTTTAACAAGGAGAAAGCTTGTAAAATATGTAAGAAGATTAATCATAAAACCGAAGATTGTTTCTTTGATGAGAAGAATAAATTGAAAAACCAGAAAAATGAAAACTCAAATCAAGACAAGAAGCTTTCGTTTCTAACATTCAAAAATGAATCTTTACAAAGTGAAACACAAAATATAGAAATGATAGTAGACAGCGGATGTAACAGAATGATGGTAAAAGAAGAAAATATGATTACAAATATGAAGAAATGTTCAGATAATGTCATGATAGCAAAAAAAGGTGACACAATACCAATAGAAGGATGTGGAAAAATTGAATTTGACACTTGCACTCTAAATGAAGTATACTATGTACCTCAACTAACAAGAAATTTGTTATCCGTTAACGTCATCACACAAGCTCAAGGGGCAGCATACTTTAATAATGAGAAAGTGTATATCCTAAAAGAAAATATAAAAATTCCACCTGAGCATATAGTGATAGAAGGAAAGAAAACTGAAAATGGACTTTATGTTATTAACATGAAGAAAACTGAAAACAATGCCCTCATTACTGAGAAAACAACACAAATTATAGACTGGCATAAAAAACTAGGACACCTCAGTTATAATGAAATGAAGAAAATTCCAGGACTTTGTGATGGAGTCTCATTCAAAGTCAATACAAATGATAAAATGGATTGCAACATATGTGCCAAAGCAAAACATGTAAGATTACCCTTCAAGACTATTAGAGATAGAGCGAATCGTCCAATGCAAATAATACATACTGATATAGGTGGACCCATAGAACCACAAACATTTGATAATAAGAACTACTTTATAGTATTTTTAGATGATTATACTCATTTTTGTAATGTGTATCTCTTGGAAACAAAAACAGCAAATGAAGTTTTTCGAAATATACAGAGATTTATCCATGAAGGAGAGGCACATTTCAATGTAAGAGTCAGCAAATTGAGAATGGATAATGGAGGTGAATATCAGAATAACCTTCTTTCTGAATGGTGCAAAAATAAAGGTATTATACAAGATTTCACAATACCCCATACACCTCAACTTAATGGCAAAAGTGAAAGAATGATGCTAACTCTACTAAACAAAGCACGGGCATTAATATTTGAAGCTCATTGCGAAAAAGAAATGTGGGGAGAAGCAGTACTCACTGCTGCTTACCTTACAAACAGAAGCCCTACTAAAGGAGTAGAATGTACACCATATGAAAAATGGTTCAAGAGAAAACCAAACATAAATAATCTGAGAATATTTGGACAGAAAGTCTATGCAAAAATACTGAAACCCTTAAAAAAATTGGAAAGTCGAAGTGAAGAAGCAATGTTTGTTGGCTATGCTCCTAATGGCTATCGGCTTTGGGATCCAGAAGCTCGGAAGACGTTTATAAGTAGAGATGTAATATTCACCAACAAGCTTATGAATATTGAACCCAAAATATATCCACCAATTAATATAAGTTTTTATGAGGAGGAAGAAATAGAAGATCAAGAAGAAGACAATACAGAAAACCAAGAAAATGGGGGAGCAGAAAACCATCGAGACCAAGAAATCCAAAACAATGAAGAAATTTTACAACCTGAACCCAGAAGACTTAGAAGAGAAATAAAACTACCATCCAGATATAATGACTTTATCACAAATTTTGATGAAATTGAAGGCGAAGCACTTCTTACATTCGAGGAAGCTGTAAATAATAATGAATGGAAATCTGCAATTGAAGAAGAAAAAGATTCACTAGTTAAAAACAAAACCTGGATATATGTTGACGAAAACCAAGCAAAAGGTAGAGACATACTGAAATGTAGGTGGATATTTAGGGTGAAAGACGATGGAAAACATAAAGCAAGATTAGTAGCTAAAGGATGTTCCCAAGATAGAAACTCTATGGATTTAGAAGACATTTATAGTCCAGTGGTTGATGCTGCATCTCTTAGATTACTTTTTGCAATCGCTGCAAGAAAGAATTGGAATATACAAACTGTTGATGTCAAGACTGCATTTTTATATGGAGAACTCAACCAACCAATTTATATGAAAGTACCAGAAGGGTTTACTGAAAAAGGAAAGGTATGCCTTTTGAAGAAATCCTTATATGGTTTACGACAAGCACCATGTCAATGGAATAAGAGATTTACTTCTGTTCTTGAAGAACTTAACATGATTCAATTAAAATCAGATCAATGCATATTCAAATCTGAAGAAGGTGACATGTATTTGGCAATACATGTTGATGATGGTATAATAATTGGACACAGTAAAATCAAGATCGAACAGCTGCAAGAAAAATTAAAGAAAGAATTTGACATGACTGTACATGAAAACCCAAAATCTTATCTTGGAATGGATATAAAAATAACAAAGAAAGGATTAATAATAAACCAAGAAAATTATGTCAACAAAGTTTTAAAAAGGTTTCAAATGCAAGATTCAAAACCAGTGAAGACTCCAATTACACAAGATATTTACAAGATTGATGACGAAGACAAACAAAATGAAAATAATGAGTTTTTAAACTACAGAGAAGGAATTGGAAGCCTATTATACTTATACTGTAAAACACGTCCTGATTTAAGTTTCGCAATAAACTATGAAAGCCGCTCAACAGAAAATCCAAAGAAGAGAGACTATGTAAACCTAAAACGAACTCTTCGATACTTGAAAGGAACAGTTTCAGCAGGAATTCTTTACAGAAGTAACACCAACCAGGATGAAGACAAAGAAAATCTACAACTTGTTGCATATTGTGATGCAGATTTTGCAGGAGACGTTGACACCCGAGATAAAGAAGATATTAAAGAAATACGAAGAAAGAGTACTTCAGGTTACGTCATAACTTTATTTGGAGGTCCAATATCATGGTCATCAAGAAGACAAACAATAGTAGCACAATCTACCATGGAAGCAGAACTTATCGCAGCCTGCGAATGTACCAAAGAGTTGAAGTATCTCATTGAATTGCTAAAGGAACTAACAGGAGAAGAAGTTAAGGCTACATTATACATTGATAACCAAAGCACCATCAAGTTAATCAAGGCAGGAAGAATGAAGAAAAGTAAACATATAGAGGTTAAATATTTCTTTATTAAAGATGAATACTATAAAGATCTTTTCAATATGATATATGTTCCATCAGATCAAAATGTAAGTGATATTTTTACTAAACCATTACCTCATTGTAAATTTGAAAAATTCAGCCAAGAATTGCTATTCTATTAATATATTGTTTTTCATGGAATTAATATTTCAAATTGAAGGTACTTTTTTTTTAGTGATAATGATAATGGTATTTCTTTATTTTAAGTAGAAAACACTTTATTTGTGAACAAAACTACCCTTCGTTTATGGGGGAGTGTTGGTATACTTAAACTTGGATAGTTTATAATTTAGTTTCTAAATTTTTATGTTGGTAATACTCAACTGTCATAGCAGATGTACCATAGAATATGATATACAATAAAAAACCTAACCAAGTAAAAAGCACATTCGTATTTCATTCAATATTAAAAATCCTAAAAATATCAAGAAATATAAAATAATAATCAAAAGAAAACAACAATACGCAGAAAACTAAATTACAACTGGGTACCTAGTTGATAAGATTTATGCTAATTCGATTCGTGATGAAAAACAAAGTATTTCATTAAAATCAAATCAAATGTTGCAATAATGCCAAATAATGCGAAAATAATAATCAATTCTGACTTCAGAGTAAAGCAAACTATGAAAACCACCCACCATCAATTGACGTTTTGCGCAGCGCAGAGAAGTAAACATGCCATGCGCAAAATTCAATTCCTTTACCAACTCACGTCAAACTTAAAGCTCACATGATTCGATACTCATCTCGGTGACTTGACGAAAACTTGTGTATCCCGAATAAATCATGATATTGAGCTTTAACAACAAAATAAATATAGTTATATGTCAATAGTGCAGTATAAGTGAAAAAATAAGATACAGTCCACCTTCTTGATCAAGTGTTAAATTAGTTGTTTTATTTAGCAAATTTAAAGAAACAGTCAAGTTTAATTTCCATCATGCCTAAAGGAAGAGGAAAAGGAAAAAACGCTGGTGAGTAATTGATATTATTTTCATTCACTAGTTATTAAGTTATAGGCATAATAAAATAGATACATCCACATCAGTTGATAATTTTAACCGTTCTGTTCACGTGTAGAATGTTGGTTCGTTTCAAGCAATATTGTACTTTTATACAGGATGTTTCATCATAAACTGGACAAACTTATATATTCGTGTAGAGGACAACGGGAGAATCATTTTTGCCTTATACAATACTAGCGACCCGCCCCGGCTTTGCACGGGTGCCTCGTACGCGCTATTTATAGGCACGCTCTTGCCGCACCGGGCGGCCGGCCGGTACCGCCGCAAACGCTACGTCCCGCAATTTTTAAATCTGTAATATCTTCGAAGATATTCACTTAAATCCTACAATGTAAAGGGCCATATAGATCTAAATTGAATGAACAATGTATTCAAGGTAATTTCTTGGTTGAGGATTAATCCTGTATTGGTTAAAATCGCTTCGAAAATTAGCCATTATTTGTCGTAAAAAGTAAATGACAACAAAAAGTTATTGTGGGTTATCCATGAGAGATAGACATATACCATCACGAACTTTTCTGTAGACCTTTTCAATGTGTACAATACTTAGTACATTATTTGGATAAAACTCGTAGGGTTCAGCCCTCGGTTCAGCCTGCGTTTGCAATGTAAGCGGAAAAAATGAAATTATTTACGACATCACATTAGAAACCTCAAAAATAACAGTACTTCTAAACTATTTAATGTATGTTATTATACATATAAACCTTCCTCTTGAATCACTCTATCTAATAAAAAAAGGCATCAAAATCCGTTGCCTAGTTTCAAAGATTTAAGCATACGAAGGGACATAGGGACAGAAAAAGCGACTTTGTTTTATACTATGTAGTGATGTGCCGCAGTAAAAAATATCTAAATTCTTACCATTTAGAAACAAAAGATAATCAACAATCATAAAAAAAAGATACCTATTCTATTCAGTTCGTTTTTTTACTGAAATACCTCAACTTAAACAACGATTTTAATTAAATTAAAATACTTAAAAAATAATTTGCTGTTCGTGCGACTAAAAACAAAAGATAATCAACAATCATCAACAACAAAAGATACCTATTCTATTAAGTACTTTTTCTGAACTTACATATCTCACCTTAAATCACGATTTTTGAAAATAATTTCCACAATATTAATTAATAAATTTTTTCGGTTGTCAAACAGAATTGTGAAATATCTAATGGTTTCGTCGGTACTACAGTCATTCAAATGTTTCGTTCGGATATCTGAAATCATGAAAAAAATTTTTTTTTAGTTCTAGAGTAAAAATAATTAAATTATTGACCACACATTCTAAATGAGATTATAAAAAAAAAATCAGCGAAACTTAATTGAGACTCGAACCGACGTAGGTATTAACTATGGAAATGAGACTGTTCTAAGGCTATTAATATTCGTTGCCAGGCAACGGTAGTTTGTAGTTCATAGAGTTTGACTGGTATTTGAATATCACTTTATGATTTAGCCCGTAGTAAAACTCTATATATATGGCAACGAATATTAATATCCTTAGAACAGTCTCATTTCCCTATCTAATACCTACGTCGGTTCGAGTCCCAATTAAGTTTCACTAAATTTTTTCAATAAATTAACCTAGAATGTTTGGTCATGCCACTAATTTAATGATATAAGGCAATAATGACTCTCAGTTTATGATGGAACACCCTGCATAAATCAATTGATTGTTAATAACCGAAGCATGGCTGCTTCGATATATTTCCTTATGTTACAACACAATTCACGAGTTCTAGGAATGCATGAAGTTGGACTTTCTGTCTATCGAGGAACCGATATAAGTCGGTCACCTGGAAATCTTCATGATTACCTTTAATTGAATAACGATTCCACCATTGTTAAATTCTTCTATAATATGTGCTTCCCATTTAAATGACACATCGTCTTTTTTGACAGGAATACCTTAATCCTTGTCAATTAGAAATATTAATTTTAGATCTGTTTCCAAACTTTCTGGCAATAACATTTGTTTCTGAAGGGTTAGTTTGGTACCTTGAGCATAGGGTATTCATCAATTAATATTCGAACCTGATTCCTCCCAAATATTTAATTTTATTCATTTTTCATACATTGAATAATCTCCAAGGAGTTGTGATAACATGATATAATAATTCATAAGTGAAATGTAATTTGATTTGGTGATGCTTCTTAAGCAAATATTACAAATTTTTGAAAACAATTATTTACAAACATTCATGTTTAGGCTTTGACTTATTTATCGACAAATGTGTGTTTGAATTGAGTTATTTCATAGTTAGCATAAATAAAGTGGATTTAAAAGAAAAACTGATTATCACCTTGATCAATTTATAATTGATCGATAAGGATTATACCTAAGGCAGAGAAAAAGGTTTCAGGACTTTATTCAAAATTGAAGGATCCCATTCCAAACGTCCTAAAATCGAATGTGGTATACGAAATTGAATGCTCTGACTGCCATCAGATATATGTTGGGCAAACATCACAATGGGTGCGTTCAGAAGCACTCAACTGTTGGCAACAGTTGAGTAAGTTGAGAAAGCGATAGCGTTCAGCGCAATCGCTGACAAATCGCTGTTTCTCAGCAGATGTCGATTTCTGGCAGCGGTAAAAATTTGCGCTTTGTTACTCATCTGACCGCTGAGTTGCGCATATACCCATTATTTTGTGATTGGTTTATGTTCAGCCTTTTTCAGTTGAAACTTATTAAGGAGTATTTTGGTTACTGGCGTATTTTGAAAATGTTTATCAAAAAAGGGTGCAATTTAGTTATGTCTGAAGAAAACCAACAACCTGTTGTTGAAAATAACAATAATATTCTAAGTACATAATTTGGTCGTAATAGTGATATCGAATTTATTCCTAAATTGAACTGTTGAAGGCATGATTTTGATGATGATTTTTGAAATCATCGAGGGTATAATTTGGTATGACTTTCTTATAATAATTTTCATTTCTAACTGATTTCACCCTTTCAGGTTCAACTAAATTTGTTGGTTGTATCAAGTCAGCATATAATTATTTTCCATTATTATGATTATTTTAAATACACTCTTCAATTTATAATCTGCTAGTGCAATATCAACAAGTTTCTCAACTGTGAATCAAAAAATGAGGTTATATTTATATATCATGATATGTCAGATTTGTAAATCACTCAGCGATGCGTTCAGAAAATTTTCATCCGCTGGAACTCAACTCTACTCAACTGATTTCTGCTTTATGCCAACAGTTGAGTGCTTCTGAACGTACCCAATGGCGCAAAAGTAGATTGGCGCTACATAAGAGTGACATAAAAAACAACAATCCTAGATGTGCATTATCTATCCAAGCTGATCGTTTGTCCCATACTGCAGACCTTGAGAACGCGAGAATTCTAGATTCCAACAGCAATTACAGGAAACGATGCATTTTAGAGATGATTCATATTAAAAATCAGGAAAGTTCCATAAATAAAAAACAGATATACAAAATCTGAGCCCGATATATTCATACCTAATTGAGTACGCCCGCACACCATTTTTCGACGGTCCTGTAGACGAATGATCGCGAATGTGACATTTGCCATCTGGGAAATCGTACCCTGCTTTTAATCTGTGGTTTCATATTTGTTTTGTTTTAGAATTGACATACGAACTGAAAATTTAAATTAATTGTTTCGTTTCTTGTTTAGTGTGTATTTACGTGTGATAATTTATTCATATAATATTTTAACTTTATTTAACCATTTTTAACTGTTTAACAATTTTTAAAGTATGACTCACTTCAAATTCGGAGCTGATTGCTTGACAAGCGGCCTCTACCCGTCTATTTCAAATTTCATGTTTTGTTTATAAAATCTCAAAATTCAGTAAGTAATTGAAAATTGTCCAATTCTCGAAATTATCATTTGATTATTGTTGCAGTTGCCCTGAAGAAGAAACAGAAAGTTTCGAAAGCTTGGCAGTGAATAAAGAGTAAACAACAATACTTTTTTATTATTCTCTGCTTTCACTTTATTGTTTTTCAATATTCATGGCGATTACGCATTAAACCTCTGTTCTATATATATACTATATATATATTTACTTAAGGGGTAAGGGTATAACGACTCTGTTTTGGGAGAATTAAGTGTAGGTACTCTTTTTTCTTAGCCAAGCTTTCGAATTTTTTTATTTAATTCTTCTTCAGGGCTTCTGAAATACAACATAATATGTTAAATCTAATATTCAGTTTTCAATGGAATTCTCTTACTGAATTTGAGGTTAAGAGATGGAAATCATCATCAGCTTCAAACATTTGTCTTTGAATTTAGATAAAAATAATAACTTGGACATAACAACATACATTTTCACATACACACAGTTCTAAAAACACTCATAATAAATAGAAAAAATAAATACTTAAAATTGTCAATGTATAAATAAAATAATAAGTTATTAAGTGTCAATTTTGTTATTGTTTCTGACAGTTTTCTGTTTCTGTGTTGTTGATTTATTCATCGATTGGACCATCGTAAAATATGAAGTTTTCTTTTCATTTCTCTAATAGGTATCGATACCTATATACTACTCAGTTTATTTGTATCCGTTCTTTTGTTGATGATATTTTCTTGTTTATTAATTTCAATCGTTTCCATTACCAGACGTTTTTTGTAATTTCTTTCTGTTTTTAATACTCTAGTGTTTTCGAAATTGATTTTATGGTCTAGATTGAATGAGTGACTTGCTAAAGCACATCTATCAGGATAATTTGTGATGTCGGATTTATGTAGTGTCAGTCAATTTTTTAACCATTGAGACGTCTGTCCTATATATACTTTGTCACAATCTTCGCATTCGATTTCATATACAACGTTGGTTTTAAATGGTGTTGGAATTTGATCTTTTAACTTTGTATATAAATTCTTTACAGTCTTTTGATTGTATACTGCTATTTTTACATTTTCTCTTTGAAATATATTTTTCAATTTGCCCGTCAATCCATTTATGTTTGGATATGATGCAAAATGCGTGGTTCTGGATGTTTCATCATTACCTGGTCCTTGGTTTTGTGGTGTGTTAGTGGAAAACAATAATTTATTTATCATACCATATGTGTACCCATTTTGTTTCAATATATCTAGTAGGTTCTTCATTCCTTCTTTTACATATGACTCATGACATATTTTCTTTATCCTGTCTCGCATTTGTTTTATCATGTTTATCTTTGTGTTTATATTGTGGTTTGACTCGTAATGTATCATTTTGTTTGAGTGTGTTTCCTTTCTGTGCCATTTTAATTTTATTCTGTTCTCCTGTCTTTGTGCTTTTGTATCTAAGAAAGGTACACTCTGTTCCAAATCTTTCATCTCTAAAGTAAATTGAAGATTTTTTTGAATAGGAATTGAAACACTTAAATGTGGTTTGTGTTTCTTTTTTCGGTACCGCCATAAATAAATTTATTTATGGCGGTTTAGAAATGGAAGATTTGGAACAGAGTGTACTTTTCTTAGATACAAAAGCACAAAGACAGGAGAACAGAATAAAATTTAAATGGCACAGAAAGGAAACACACTCAAACAAAATGATACATTACGAGTCAAACCACAATATAAACACAAAGATAAACATGATAAAACAAATGCGAGACAGGATAAAGAAAATATGTCATGAGTCATATGTAAAAGAAGGAATGAAGAACCTACTAGATATATTGAAACAAAATGGGTACACATATGGTATGATAAATAAATTATTGTTTTCCACTGACACACCACAAAACCAAGGACCAGGTAATGATGAAACATCCAGAACCACGCATTTTGCATCATATCCAAACATAAATGGATTGACGGGAAAATTGAAAAATATATTTCAAAGAGAAAATGTAAAAATAGCAGTATACAATCAAAAGACTGTAAAGAATTTATACACAAAGTTAAAAGATCAAATTCCAACACCATTTAAAACCAACGTTGTATATGAAATCGAATGCGAAGATTGTGACAAAGTATATATAGGACAGACGTTTCACTGGTTAAAAAATAGACTGACACTACATAACATAACATAACTATGCTACATAAATCCGACATCACAAATTATCCTGATAGATGTGCTTTAGCAAGTCACTCATTCAATCTAGACCATAAAATCAATTTCGAAAACACTAGAGTATTCAAAACAGAAAGAAATCACCAAAAACGTCTGGTAATGGAAATGATTGAAATTAATAAACAAGAAAATATCATCAACAAAAAAACGGATACAAATAAACTGATTAGTATATCGATACCTATTAGAGAAATTAAAAGAAAACTACATATTTTACGATGGTCCAATCGATGAATAAATCAACAACACAGAAACAGAAAACTGTCAGAAACAATAACAGAATTGACACTTAATAAGTTATTATTTTATTTATACATTGACAATTTTAATTATTTATTTTTTCTATTTATTATGAGTGTTTTTAGAACTGTGTGTATGTGAAAATTTATGTTGTTATGTCCAAATTATTATTTTTATCTAAATTCAAAGACAAATGTTTGAAGCTGATGATGATTTCTATCTCTTAACCTCAAATTCAGTAAGAGAATTCCATTGAAAACTGAATATTAGATTTAACATATTATGTTGTATTTCAGAAGCCCTGAAGAAGAATTAAATAAAAAAATTCGAAAGCTTGGCTAAGAAAAAAGAGTACACTTAATTCTACCAAAACAGAGTCGTTATACCCTTACCCCTTAAGTAAATATAAAATTATAGGCTCTTAAAATATCGAAATTCATATATAGACATCGGGAGAATCATTTTTGCCTCATACAATATATCCCGTTTTCGAAGCACAAGCGAGATACAGGGTGTCAAACGTCATTTTTGAGCAAGATTCTTATGAGTGTGGTCAGTTATGTATAACACTTGGTGTAATTGTTTTGGTCAAATCTCAATATTTTTGGGTCCTCTATTCAGAAAAGTTGACGAACTCCGAAAAAAAAATTACAAAATGGCGGAAGACCTGCAATGTTCCAAATTTTTTTTGCGGTTGTCAAATTGACTTTTATTTTCTGAATGAACATAATTTTCTTAGAAGTTCTGTGAAAAAATTTTTTCAAAAATCGAACACAATTTTTTTTTACATGTCTACAGCGATGAAAAAATTTCACTCGAAATGGAGAAAATTCTGTACTTCGTGAATTATCAATCACGAATATGAAAACAGAATTGTGAAATATCGAACGGTTTCGTTACTACAGTCATTCAAATGTTTCGTTAAGACCTCTGAAATATTGAAAATAAAATTGTTTTGGGTTCTAGAATCAGAATAATTAAATTATTGGCATGTTTAAACATTCTAGATGAATTTATAAGAAAAAAATCAGTGAAACTTAGTTGGGACTCGAAACGACGTAGGTATTAAATAGGGAAATGGCACTGTTCTAAGGATATTAATATTCGTTGCCAGGCAACAGTAGTTCGTAGTTCATAGAGTTGGACTGGTATTTTAATTTCAGTGAATATAATTTAGCCAGTAGTCAAACTCTATGAACTACGAACTACCGTTGCCTGGCAACGAATATTAATATCCTTAGAACAGTACCATTTCCCTATTTAATTAATACCTACGTCGTTTCGAGTCCAAACTAAGTTTCACTGATTTTTTTCGTTTAAATTCATCTAAAATGTTTATACATGCCAATAATTTAATTATCCTGATTCTAGAACCCAAAACAATTTTATTTTCATTATTTCAGAGGTCCGAACGAAACATTTGAATGACTGTAATAACGAAACCGTTCGATATTTTACGATTCTGTTTTCATATTCTTGATTGATAATTCAAGAAGTAGAATTGTACAAAATTTCTTCCATTTCGAGTGAAATTTTTTCATCGCTGTAGACATGTAAAAAAAAATTTGTGTTCGATTTTTGAAAAAATTTTTTTAACAGAAAGTCTTAGAAAATTGTGTTCATTCAGAAAACAAAAGTCAATTTGACAACCGCAAAAAAAAATTGGAACATTGCAGGTTTTCCGCCATTTTGTAAATTTTTTTCGGAGTACGTCAACTTTTCTGAATAGAGGACCCAAAAATACTGAGATTTGATCAAAAACCGTTACGTCAAGTGTTATACATAACTGACCACACTCATAAGAATCTTGCTCAAAAATGACACCCTGTATCTCGCTTATGCTTCGAAAACGGGATATATTGTATGAGGCAAAAATGATTCTCCCAATTTCCTCTACACGAAAATATATGTTTGTCCAGTTTATGATGAAACACCCTGTATATACATCCAATTATTTATTCAAAATTTCAAGTACATACTTAACTTTTAGTTGGATATTGAAATTGTAATTTGCTATTTCTATACTCGCAAGATCAAACGACGCGCCATGATGACGTACGAGCAAGCACAATCAGTGAGGATAACGATTTACAGCAGAGTGACCAGTTGACATCCTTGTAAACTGTGATTGAACTCTTAACCAATGAAACGAATGCTAACGCGTACGTCACACTCAACCTCTAATTCTGTCTGTTTGAATTTGATGGCTTATTTCTGTGATTTCAATAATTTTTTTCTCAGATACCTGATAACAGAACAAAAAACGGATAATCGCGGATTTTCTGAGGAACCAGAATTTCTAAAATGTTTTTTCTGGAAAGCACTAGAAATGCCCATTGTTGGCAGTAGATATGGCAGCTTCATCTTGTATTACTATTGAGCACTAAGTAATATATAGAAACTGTTTTCCAACTATTATTCTGATTTAAAAGTGTTATAACTGTTAATGTTTATCAAAATTGTTCATAAAATTCTCATCCTTAAAAATGCTTTAGTTTCTGAAATTCATCAAGACACAGAACAGAACGGCATCCTATAGATCAATAGATCATTAGGTTTTAGAATCAATAGAATAATAGTATATTATGCAACGAGTGTATAATGATAGCTATTATTCTCGAGGTGAAGTTTAGGCTATGAGTCGTAAGCGAGTGGCCTAAATCACCAAGCGAATAACAGCCATTATACGTGAGTATCATACCATACTTCATTCACGACTACTGAATATATTTCCTGAAGATTTTAACATTTGACGACCGTGCAAGACCCTTCTATAACAAGTGTAGAAAAAGTCAAGTTGACACATGAGAAATTTTTGGAGAACTTGTCATTGTATATTTTGTAATGAAAATTATTTTAATTGATGAATTAAAAGTAGATTTGGCCCACGATTGACAAGATATACCCATATTTGTTAGTTCGAGTACTTTAGAATACTGAATATCTATTTAAAGAAAATTATATTGAATCTAAATCTATGAAGCATCTGACAAGTGACAGCAGTGAATAATAACTCGCTATTCACTTTTGATTAATGGGTAGTATTATGGTCTAGCACACAATGTATGGGTCATTTATACAATGGTCGTGGATAAACATAAGTGTTAGCTAAGGAATATACATGAGTCGATGAAAGAGAGATAGAAATTTATTGTGATAAAATTACAAAGGGCCATCGACCGAAGTTCTTCAGCCATTGTTACAAAAAAATAAAGTGTCTACATTCTACCGAAATTTCCATAGGTACAGAAATAAAATAGTGTAATACAGTAATGTTCTAAGTTCATATTATTTCTCACTAATGATTGCTGTGGGACTTTTGATGCAGTAAGATTCTATGATGTCTGCATTTTCGGGTTTTGATTGGAATTTCTTTATAAACTGCTTCTTTCTGACGTCAAATGGTTGTACATTTGTGGATACATATAGCAATGTGTTCGGAGGGTTATGCTGGGAGTTAGAAGGGTGCATCTAGTCTTAGTGAGTCAATAAAATTGTTAATATTTGTAATATTCATTTCAGAACGCTATGCAATGTACAAGCAGGACTATGACGATGAGGACAGTCTGGACTCTGCTTCAGTTTTCAGTTGGGACACCATGAGTGTCATGAGTCAGTGGGAAGAATGTGATGAAGAGTCAACACCAGACGAAATCGAGGAGAACTTGTTACATATTATGGATCAACTTAACCAAAAGTCCTGGCAAGGCAGAGTAGGCTGTTTGAATTTCATTTTGCAGACCCTGTGTCGCAGATATAGTCCAAGTTTGCTTTCAGATAGGTGAGATTTTTATACCTAGTCTTACTCCCATTTCACAATGATGGTAATGGTTATGGTCATGTTAATAGAGAGTTATCGAAACCCAAATAGAGGCCCAGTTTTATTGAAGGATTCTGTAATAAAAGATCCTTTAACGTTGGTCTGACAATTGGGCTATCGAAACTACTTATTTCCTGTCAACTTTATTGAGTCATTGCCTATATTTTGACACTTGTGACATTTCTTGTGTTGCTGAAGATACTTTGTTGAAATATCCGAAAAATAGAATATTTTGAACCAATAGACAAATTTCGAGAGGGTTTCGTACAATTTGCAAACTTTCAATAACTAATTTCATATGAATTGTTGGCCGTTATTTCGTTGCTACGGTAATTATCAACTGTATTTTTCGAAATCATACTTTTCGGTCGAGTCCTAGTACGTAGTTCCCGGACTAGACCAGGAAATGCAAATTTCTCGAAGAAAAAGGGAGGTTGCCGCAAAATAATGTTTTATTGAATGAAATTGTCCACTTTTCACTTTTTTCCACATTTCAGCATTTCTGAAGGAATTGTTCTACAACAATTCCCCCAATAATATCACTACGTCCTCATAAGTGAATCTGAGACATTTATCTTCAATCTCGCTATTCATTTTTTCCACAAAATTATCACAATATAGGAAATCGAATGCTCTATTGACTCTCCACTACGAACGATTTTCAAATTAATCAGTCCACTAAAAAAAAGAAAATACAGGGTCTTTATAAATGATTGTAACAGCGCAGTTGGCTTTGGATTTTTCTGCGCCGCTACAGAATAGGGGTACAAAACTATTTTACACGACAGAACATAAAAATATCACCAAAGATAATCTTGTAGAATATCTTTTACTATTACATTGTTTCGTAGGTTAGACCATAGAAATAGACTATTCATTCATCATCCTTTCACAATGCCCTTGGTAACTGAGACCATCGAGGCAACGAACATATCATTATTAGTTTTCAATTCAACACTGAGACTCTCGTTCACATCTTACATACCACTCTAACAATTTTTGTTCTTAGACATACTAGACATACACAAACATCCATACCCACGCCGGGATTCGAACCCAGACCTACAGCTTGCAAGTACTTGTAGGCACACGCCATGTCCTTGCAGCCACCGAGGCGGTTAGAGATAGACTATATTTTAGTATATTTCTATGGGTTAGGCGGTCAAATTATGTCGTTGGAATGATAAATGTGTTGACTTTGCATAGGAAGCGGCAAAATGAAAATAATCCAAAGCCACCTGCGCTGTGACAATCATTTATAAAGACCCTGTAGTACCGGACGCATATTCATATCCCACGTACCGTAGCGCAATCGGAAGTGATCCGAAACCGACGTATATTTCACGCATAAACAACGTTCGATAACGCAAGTTACCTTACGCCATCGAACGTTGTTTATGAATTGAGAATTGTGATCGCTCCGGACAATTGGTGAAAATTGATTTTGAACGAAAAAAACTTCTTGTCACAACCTATTACTGATTGATTACTAATTGAAACAGTGTTCGAAACCAAAGAAATCAAAGAATGCAATTAGGGTATTCGTGTTTAGCAATCAAAACTACTGATATTGAAAACAAACATATTTATCACGATAAAATAACGAATCACTACCATATTTTTACTATGAATTATTTTGAGATGAAAATGTAATTTCAATTCAGATAAGAAATAATCTTCATCGCAATATGAAATATATTTGGTACGTATTTTCAATCCCTCTGAGGGATTGAAAGTAGTTTGTTAGCGTCCTAGCATTTTTTTCTCAAATGTTTTAGCAACGCTCTCAAGGCAAATCATTTTTCTTGTAACTTAGATAAATTTAAAACAGTCATCATCGAAATCAATAATTTCTTCAATTTATAGGCTCACAGAACCTACTACAATAGAACTGTGATGATGGTATAGATCACTGAGAAAAATTTATCCATGTTTGAAAAAATTTTTCGCTACGACCCCCATAAAGGCAAAGACCTTCTTTCCCATTTCATTTCGTCTGTATCGTTAAAAATCATTTTTGGATGAAAATACGATATCATAACCAGCAGAGTTGATATTCTGAAGCTAAAGTAACAGTTACGAGTATGATATTACTATTTGTTTTAGTTTTTTTCAGACCTAAACTGCATAAAATAATTCATAAACCATGGAACTGTTCTCTCGAAAGAACGGTGAAACCTTTTGCCTCGGGATTAGAAGTGTCACTTCAGCCCCTAACTTAATAATAATCTACTTTTATTTCCTCAAAGTGTGAACCATGAATAATTAATGAAGTAGTTTAAAACCGTTTTTGCCTGAACTTCATATTCTGAATTTTGGAGGTTATAAGCATAATTTTAAGATTATATGAGAAAATAATTCGAAAACACTTCAATTTCACTCTCTGTGGTTAGTTTCATCCTAATCGATTCATCGTTGATTTTCAGATAATCTCAGGTTATTTTTTCTACAAAATCCATTTTTTGACAAATTAATGCGATCTTCGGTTCAAGATCGCACGTGTCTTTGCGATATCGTGCGTGGAGGAGGTGTACCTTATTTACGTCAGCTTCGGGTGAATTCGGATTGCGCTACGATACGTGAGATATGAATATGCGTACCGAACCAGGGTTCATACGTGGAACTGTCAAAATAATTGATCTTTTATCTAAATACGGTCGTCCTTTATTTAAGTTGAATAAGGGAGACCTGTACCTTAAAATCTTTCTTTGTTGCTCATGATCTGATGATAAAATAAAGGAAAGTTTATTTAAATTGGGCCTCTAGTTGGGTTTCGATAATTTTCTAATGTTGAGCAGCGATGTTAAAGCTTAAATAGTAGAGATACTACGATACTATTCACATCAATGTTAATGTTAAACGTATTGCATTTAAGCGTTATCATCGTATCAACATTAATATTACCATAACCATTGACATAATTGTGAAATGGCAGCTACATTTATCTGTTAAATTCATATATACAGGGTGTTTCATCATAAACTGGACAAACATATATTTTCGTGTAGAGGACATCGGGAGAATCATTTTTGCCTTATACAGGGTTATCCATTTTGCGGTTTCAAAAGGAAACGTAAATAAAACACATAAAAAATATTTTTTGTCATGATATTTCTTTTTTATTATAAAGTTTGAACGTTGACATTTGTGTGAAACACTACATCATTTAAATGACAACCACCCAAATTGTTGCAAGCATCGATTCTTTTGAGGTAATTTTCGACCACCTTTTTACACATATTGGGCGGTATCTCACCCATAACTTGACGAATATTGGTTTTTAACTACTCAAGATTTAAAGGTTTATCTGCATAAACACGGTATTTCGCATAGCCCCACAAAAGAAAAGTCAAGCAGTGTCAAATCGCATGATCTTGGTGGCCAGTTGATATCGCCGTCCACCGCCGGTTGTTCAAGCACCCATTCGACGTATCCACGATGTTGATGTGAATGGTCGGCTGGCTTCAGTTGTTGTGTGAGATGGATTTTATATGGGTGTAGGTGTAGATCTTAATGCAAAATACGCCATAATGTGCCGTAAGACAGTCCTAATTCCTGAGAATGACGAGGGATCGACAGATTCGGGTGTTCGGCAACACTTTCACTTACAGTAGCGATATTTTCAGTAGTACGAGCAGAACGATGATGCACAGGGCTTACAATATCTGTAACCAATCCAGTCTCTTCAAATTTTTTCACAATTTTACCAATTGCTTGCGTAGTTGGACGATTATGTAAACCAAAATCTGCTCTTAAAGCACGATATGTGGCTGTGGCAGAATCGCCATTTTTGAATTAGGTTTTTACAATTTTCATGCGTTGTGCGATAGTCAAGCGATCCATTTTCATAAATGTCAGACTTTCAACTGAACAAAAAAAATTTTTTTTAAAAACTTCGTTTGACAGATATCGAATTCCAGCCCTATACTTTTGAAACCGCGAAATGGATAACCCGTTACAATATATCCGTTTTCGAAGCATAAGCGAGATACAGGGTGTCAAACGTCATTTTTGAGCAAGATTCTTATGAGTGTGGTTAGTTATGTATAACACTTGGTGTAATGGTTTTTGGTCAAATCTCAGTATTTTTGGGTCCTCTATTCAGAAAAGTTGATGAACTCCGAAAAAAAATTTACAAAATGGCGGAAAACCTGAAATGTTCCAAATTTTTTTTTGCGAATTTTTTTGGAATTTCTGTGAACGAATTTTTTCAAAAATCAAACACAAATTTTTTTTACATGTCTACAGCGATGAAAAAATTTCACTCGAAACGGATGAAATTTTGTACAATTGTACTTCTTGAATTATCAATCACGAATATGAAAACAGAATCGTAAAATATCGAACGGTTTCGTTACTACAGTCATTCAAATGTTTCGTTCGGACCTCTGAAATATTGAAAATAAAATTGTTTTGGGTTCTAGACTCAAAATAATTAAATTATTGGCATATCTCAACATTTTAGATGAATTTAAACGAAAAAAATCAGTGAAACATAGTTGGGTCTCGAAACGACGTAGGTATTAAATAGGGAAATGGCACTGTTCTAAGGATATTAATATTCGTTGCCAGGCAACGGTAGTTCGTTGTTCATAAAGTTTGACTACTGGCTAAATTATATTCACTGAAATTAAAATACCAGTCCAGATCTATGAACTACGAATTACTGTTGCCTGGCAACGAATATCAATATCCTTAGAACAGTGCCATTTCCCTATTTAATACCTACGTCGTTTCGAGTCCCAACTAAGTTCCACTGATTATTTCCGTTTAAATTCATCTAAAATGTTAAGACATGCCAATAATTCAATTATTTTGATTCTAGAACCCAAAACAAATTTATTTTCAATATTTCAGAGGTCTGAACGAAACATTTGAATGACTGTAGTAACGAAACCGTTCGATATTTCACAATTCTGTTTTCATATTCGTGATTGATAAAGTAATATTTTAGGTGAAGCCTTTAGGGTGAAGAAACTCTTCGCCTAAAATATTTTCAAGTCGACAGTGTTGCCACGTCTATCCCAAACACATATCTACTTCCTTATTTCAAATGGAACTACATATATTTTCTTTTATGTATCGTTTCAATACTGAATTCTCATACTGAAAAAAATTTCTCTACCATGCTCTGTTGCCAAGTTATACACAAATTCTTGAAATTTTCGACATCTGCATTGCCAGTTTGGAAATGCAATATTTCGATTATTTTCTATGCGAACGGAACCAAACTCAGCAGTTTCATAGTAGAGAAATCGAACATTCATGTGGTACATTCAGTATTCTGATACATCATAAGATTTTTCGAAAATATTGCTCCGAAAATGTGGAACTCAAAATTTAAATATTTCGAGATTTTCAAATGGCGGCCCCACATTTATTTTACAGCATTTCATTCTAAATAAAAAATGAGTGGTAGCCTCCTCTTACACTAATTATTTATTTCGGACAGTTTTTGAATGAGATGAAAAATACTGAAATTTTTCAGTATTTATAGTCATGATCTATGGACATTATGCTGTGTGATTATAAAGTGAATAATCGGAATGAATTCTATGGTTGAGATTATGAACATAGGGCAAGGATTACGAAAAGCCAAAACAGTTTTCGGAATTTCCTTCCAGTCATTCTTGCTAAATGTGGGTAACGATTGTTGAAGGTCCTACAGGTACATGATTTTTTGGCATTCCCTGTGAATTGTGAACCAACCTGAATCGTGTTTGAATAACATGGGAAAACTTTTTCTATGACATCCGTGATCATCGAACACTCTTTATGATTTCAACCATAGAATCTACTTCAATAATTTACCTCATAATCATAGAGCCATTTCATCTTGAACACGACCATAGATCATGACTACAAATACCATTTTTCATTTCAAATCGAATTCTGTGAAATAAATATGGGGTTGCCATTTGAAAGTCTAGAAATATTTCAATTTCAAGTTCCACATTTTCGGAGCAATATCTTCAAAAAACCTCAAGACGTATTGAAATACAGAATGTACCACATGACTGCATGATTTCTTTACTATGAGACTGCTGAGTTTGGTTCCGTTCGAATAGAAAATAATCGAGATATTGCATTTCCAAACTGGCAATGCAGATGTCGAAATTTTCAAGAATATGTGCATAACTTGGCAACAGTGCATGGTAGAGAATTTTTTTCAGTACGTTATACTGAGAATTGGTATTGAATCGATACATAAATGAAAATATAGGTAGTTCCTTTTGAAATAAGAAAGTAGATATGTGTTTGGGATAGACGTGGCAACACTGTCGACTTGAAAATATTTTAGGCGAAGAGTTTCTTCACCCTCAAGGCTTCACCTAAAATTTCAGAACGAAATATTCACTAGTTCTCCAAAAACGTCTAATAGGCCAACTTAAAAGGAAAACCTGTAGATATTTTCCATGAAAGTGAAAAAGTATATGAATACTTGATTCAAATGTTTCGAAGTTAAAGTGTCAGAGGTATAAAATTTTAAATAAGAACATATACTCTGTTCACATATTATCGACCACAAAGTAGGCGTTTGTTTATTAATCTGAAGTTGGCAGTACTTACTGTCATAACGTGAAATAAATTCAACGGTGCCGAATATACCCGGCATATTTATCTGACAGGAAAACAAACAACATAACTAAAATTTCAATATACACAGTGGAATTGGGAAAAGTAGAATTCGATAGGTGGCGCTCTGGAATGTCAATGTCATCTTAGCAACGAGTAAAACAAATGAGATGCCGTATAAGCCCTTTAATATTCAAGTGGTTTTATTTTGCTGTTTTATTTATTTTCAGTGTGTGTGTTTTGTAAAACTTTCGCTTTTTTTCTGATTGTGCTTTAATGCTTTGTGTTGTTAAACTAAATTTTGACTCCTAATATTTTTATTTTTGAAGTAATAGGTATGGTTGATGTTCGTGAAAAGTACAACAAGTGTTCAATGAACTGTTTAGTTTTAGGTCTGATTTCGTGTTTTTATTTCCTTTTTGATATAGTGGTATCTACAAAAGTTGCAGGGAAGTACTAGAGGTCTCAGTCCTACTCTTTGGTTGTTTTCATTCTGGCTTGACTGTGGTGGTTTTTTAGAATATAAAATAAATAAATAGTTCTATATTCTATGGGAAGTTTTGAGGGAGGTACTGCATTAAGAGAAAATACTTTTTCTTACTAAGACCTAAGAATATGTTAGTTATTTATACATTGTTCACCTTCAGAAATATAAACTATACCATCCACCATTAACTTATAACTATCACACACTTGGTACAAACCTTGACTATATTAGTCTTCCCTTTTAAAATGTAAGGAACACACGGACATACTATCTGTTACTGGTTTCCTCATTTTTAGTTTCATTGCCCAAGCCTTTCTTTGAGATATATTTTCCATAATTCAGACGCATTTTCAATAATTACCATGCTTGCTATGGAAGGAAATTTATGGAGAGATAAATCGGGATTTTTCCCTCTACGGCTAGTGCAACCAAATACATAATTCAAAGTATAAAACTTAAAAATAGGTACACAAAAAATCAAACTTGATCTGGAATGAAGACAAAAATAGAAAAAAAACAATGCAAAACGAATTGTCTTACTCGTTGCACCAATTACAATTTTTTCCGCCAGAGGTCTCATTGAATTCTACCCCGCCCAATTACCAAACTTTCATGGACTACTTAGTGCTCAATAATATGTGAACGGAATATACATGAGCAAGTCAAAGAGATGCTATGTGTTTCATGTGTATTTATTTTTTTCCAGAGTCTATAGTTTATGTGATGACATCGGAAGATTTTTTAAAAAAGGTTATGCAGTAGAAAGAATAGTAGCATGTCGGTTGGCTTCGATGATATGCATTCAATTAGGAGCGGAGTCCAGTTGTGAGGTTGTTTGCAATTTACTTCAACCCTCATTAATGAAGATTGCCGCAGATAATTCTGTTGATGCAACAGTCAGAGGAGAGGTGAGTATCACACATAAATCAACTTCATAAATATACAGGCTGTTTCAAAAAGATAATTCTTCCTGTAGGATACATAGAAAACTGAAAAATAATTGGGGTTTGTTCAGTAAAATATTTTCATACTGCCATCTGTATTCAAGATAGAGGGCGTTGAAGAGAAACAATAACACATATTTCAAGATTTTGCCAGAACCAGCGGCAACATTGCAATGAAATTTCATTCGAAAATGTTCTTGAAACTGATACATCCAATGTATTTGTTTTTGTCTGACTATCATAGCGGGCGCTTGTTACACGGTTCGTACCAACTAGTATTGAACATAATTTTTTATATATTAGATTTATTGCGCAAAATTTCGAGTAAACTCGAACATCATTCAATTTTACACCACAAAAGTACTCTTGAAAAAACCCGATCATGTGTACCTTTTTTCGAAATATTTTGATTTGGAAATAATAAAGTATCAACCAATGGTCGTATGAAGTTATGGTAAATATATCATGTTTTCTATTATAACAGTAATTACAAGCAATCAGAATAATGTACATTCTATAAGCTCATTTGATGGTTTCAGAGTTGAACGCTCCTAAGGGTCATAATGAGGTCATGTCCTCTTTAAATCTGCTTCAAATCTGCTGGCTAATAACAAAATAGAATTCAATTAGAGTGGGTGTTCAAAATGTCCTTCGTTTTCACAAATACATGTATTCCACTTGTGCACAAGTCATTTATACTCCATACAAGCATCTGTACTTCATAATTTTCAAATCGAAATATTTCGAAAACGGTACACAATATCGAGTTTCTTCAAGCTTACCTTTTCGATGTTAAATTAAATGATGTTTAAGTTGACTTGGAATTTTGATCAATTAATTTCATATTAAAAAAGTTACGTTCAATACTACTTGATGAGAGTCACACATAAACACAAATTCATTTGATGTATCGGCTTCCAAAACATACTCGTAGGGAATTTCATTGCAATTTTTACAGTATTTTCGGCAAAATCTTAAAACGTGTGACTAGTTTTTTTTCTTAAACGCCTTCTATCTTGAATACGGATTGCGCTATGGAAATTTTTTACATAACATATTTCAGTTTTTGAATAATTCCGAACGTGCTGAGATTTTGCATTTATATATTTAGTATGAATCTCAATTCCTGTACAAAATGTTGAGGATATAGCCTCATTGCTACACTGATGAACGAGAGCTCAAAAGAACCTGATCAGGGCTCTCTTGAATTTTCAATAAGAAAACGGCTCAACCAATTCTACATCGCTAATAGGAAATGAAACTGACATTACCCTTCATTTGATGTGTCATATTCCACAAATTTCCTTTAAAAAAATAAGGTATAGAAGTGCGGGTCGTGGGCTGTGAATGATTTCAAATTCAAAAAAACATTGGACGAATTGCTTTTGGAATTGAAAATCGACGGTTTCTAGGATTTTCCTTCCAATAATTCTCAGTACAAGTATTAAGTACTATAGTCCATTTCAGAAGAGTATAAAGTGAAGGAACCTCTTAGCCCCTCCTATCGCTACGACCTCTCTATCGTGAACGCGATAGAGTAGGCAAAGGCATATTATATCTCTCTTATATTAGTTCAATCAACCCCCGACAACTTCCGATCGCTCGCGGATATGAACGACAACGAACAAATGTTCTATGCAGTAGGAGGGGGCTAAAGTTTTACTCAAAGTTTAAGGAGAGAAAGATAGGAAACGCCCCTACAACTCTAGTACTGAAATTCGACTACTTTTTTCGGTTAATTGATTCTGACACATAGATGGCAGTGAAAAGGATTCATTTTTCAATAACAGAAAACATTTATAATTAATGTCGCCAAATTCGAATTAAATTATTCAACGTATTACATTAAATTTAGATGTCGAGCC
>CM024239.1:24683660-24756691 GCA_013421045.1 Propylea japonica
TTGAAGTTTCGACATTCAGTAATTTAGCGTGTATGTAAGTTGTCTGTGTATGTTTTATGTTGTTTTATTCTTTTACATTTTTTCGTAACTTTCACCTTGATACAAGTCTTGAAACTAGTCTTCAATTTTAGAGACTTAATGAAGATTGTAGGAAAATAGGACTTATTCTCCGTACATTTATAAACACAACCTGTATAAACAGACTCACAAATGTATTATTTGAGCAGTCATAAAATTACTTGCCTCAATCCTCTCAATTTTCAAGCGATACGACCAGCTAAAAATCGAGAAAACCAGTGAGTGCAATTCATATTCCAAGTAGGCTTTCAGGTTTTGTGACTGCAGATGCCAACGATCGAAAACGTAATAACATTTCGTAACTTAGCGGCATAGCGACCTTCTCTAACAACTTACCTTTCAGCTCGATCCACAATTCATCAAATATCGATTTCAAATTATTCAACACAAATCTCGCAATCTGAGATGTCTTCATCGGTGGCTATTAATGGCATGTTGAGGTGGTATGTCATCAGGGTCTTAATCATAAAATAATTCGAGGGTGGCTTTGTTTCCGAAGCATGATAATCAATGTCGAACTAATGATGTTATGCTAATCGGAGTGTAATTCAATATACGGGATGTTCCACGACGGTTCGTCTGGACTCCTCATGGTGTTTCAGGATAGGAGTAAGAAGGAGAGTTTGATATGTTATTTGTGGTGCAAATGTACTAGGAGTAGTATTCAACAAAATCTCAGATAGATAGATAGATGGATAGCTCGATCCACAATTCATCAAATATCGATTTCAAATTATTCAACACAAATCTCGCAATCTGAGATGTCTTCATCGGTGGCTATTAATGGCATGTTGAGGTGGTATGTCATCAGGGTCTTAATCATAAAATAATACGAGGGTGGCTTTGTTTCCGAAGCATGATAATTCAATGTCGAACTAATGATTGTTATGCTAATCGGAGTGTAATTCAATATACAGGATGTTCCACGATGGTTTGTCTGAACTCCTCATGGTGTTTCAGGATACGAAGTAAGGAGAGTTTGATATTTTTATTGTGGTGCAAATGTACTAGGAGTAGAGTATTCAACAAAATCTCAGATAGATAGATAGATGGATAGCTCGATCCACAATTCATCAAATATCGATTTCAAATTATTCAACACTAATCTCGCAATCTGAGATGTCTTCATCGGTGGCTATTAATGGCATGTTGAGGTGGTATGTCATCAGGGTCTTAATCATAAAATAATACGAGGGTGGCTTTGTTTCCGACGCATGATAATTCAATGTCAAACTAATGATTGTTATGCTAATCGGGGAGTAATTCAATATACAGGATGTTCCAAGACGATTGTCTGAACTCCTCATGGTGTTTTAGGTAAGGAAAAACGAGAGTTTGACATTTTTATTGTGGTATATATATTCTTTCGAATTGGGAGCTAACAAAATACAGTACATGAAACAAAAAATTCCCTAGCTGAGGTTGGTGCAAAACGGGGCAATATACTATTCTGGCGTATGATACCAGAGCACAGAAAAAAACCTGTCTCGCCGTTTTAACAAAATTGAAACTTAAACTATTCGAATAATTCCTTCAATATGTAGACACAAATACTTAATCATGCTCTGGGGCCAGAGGGTGTTTTAAACCAGGTCTGGCACTCCAAGTGTTGATTATTCAATTCTTCTGTTCTTCTGAGATCGTTACAGGACCCTTTTGAAGGGTTATCATCTCCCATAGATTTAATAGTGGTATTTCATCCTAAATATCGAATTCAATTTCGAAATAATGATAAAAACACAATGCAAATTTATGTCAAAATGACATATTCTTGTGGTACAAATAAACTAGCAGTAGAGTATTCAACAAAATATCAGATAACCCGAGATATACAGGGTTATAATAATGGCTGCACCTATTTTGCTCATAAAATCTTGATAATAGAATTGAGAATTACTCGAAAAAAGTATTATGAGATCGATGTACAAACGTAAGAAAAATTGGCCTGTTTGGTTGACTTTTGAATAGATATATAATATAATATAATATATAATATATAATTTCTTCATGCAATTTGCAATCCTAAACAATGGCCGGAGAATCGAAAAAGCAACAGACTTTTTCGAATCATTCAGATATCACGGGTTAACACTAGAGTAAAATCTGAATGAGTCGAAAAATGCTTCTCTGAAAAAATTTATAGCTTTCACCCCCAGTCTCTGAAACAGAAATAATTAAAAAAATTTTTAATTCAGATGAAGTACTCCTGCGAGAATCTTTGCACTTATTTGTCAGGAGCAATTTGGTCTTGAAAAAATTGTTGCCTAACAGTAAAAACTGAAAAAGGAAATAACTTAAAGAACAATGTAACGTTTTAGTGTCTATATCAGACACCTTCTTCAGACAAACTTGTAAAATTTCTGAATTGTGTGTTTTCTCATTTGAAGTCTAATTGACATTTTTCAAGACCAAATTGCTCCGGACAAAAAAGTGAAAGATTCTCGCAGGGGCACTTCATCTGAATTGAATTTTTTCAATTATTTCTGTTTCAGAAAACTGGGATTGAAAATCTATAAAGTTTTTCAGAACTGCAGAATACTCCCAGAATATATTTCAATCGATATCGAAAAAATGCTGTTACCTGTTCGGTTTTCCGGTCATAGTTTTCATTGCATAAAGGAATTATTGGCGTATGAATCTTTTTAAAAAGCCAATCAAACAGGGAACTTTTTCTCACATTTTCACACAGAGTTCATCATACTTTTTCTGAGTAATTTTCACTTCTTTCATGAAGATGAGGAGGAAAACAGGTGCAGCTATTCATGACCTGAATATCTCGGGTAATCTGAATTTTTTGTGAATATTTGTGGTAAGAAATGAGCACGATATTCTTAGCTTTGAAGAAATATTCATTGAATATCTAGAGTCAAGTAGTTTTCATAAATAAAAATATTTTCGACAACGAAGCAAGTTGTGAAAAGTTGAAAACTCCATATCTTCTCAACAATAGATTTTCTGACCATGTATTTCGCTGCAAATAAAACGTGTAGTATATCCACTTCGAAGGATCACGTCGAATTACCCAACACCCTGTATATGTATCATATATGTGCCATTATAATCTTATGTAAAACTCCAACTAAGCCTTGCTTATCGGATGTTGAAAAATATCGACTATGTGGCCCGAAGGACCACGAAAATTATCCTAGCTCGAGGACTATGAAAAAATATGTTGACTATTTCGATCCGTCTCGAAGGCCCTTGAAATAGAAAATTAACAATTGTCCTATGTAGTAGGACCACGAAAATACATTTTTCTATATTCTGCTGTAGACAAAATATAATGATGACTAGGTACGTGATTGAAATTAAACACTTTCACTTAAAAGCTATTTAATTAACACCTAATGCAATAATCACTAGAACTCGCAGCTTTGAGTTAGTGATACCTATACTTTTGAATGCATGATTTGAAAGATGATTCTCTGTTGGAAATGTGTTAACGGTTCGACTTTTACCATTGAATTGCTGTCCTGTTACGTTAGGTCGATCAGACCCTCTCAAGTACCACTTGAACTTGGGGCTGTTGCTAGGCAGTTTTACTATACATTTCCCTGTGGAATTCAGGGATATTTCTAAATATAGATCTAGACTAAATCTAGACTAAAGAGTAGGAAAAGATCACTCGAGTTTTATAATACTTTTCTACGACTGTTTTAACAAATTAGCGGGATAAGAATCTCTTCTGTCAAAGAAATATTGAATTGTCACTTATTTTTGATTATTTGAATTGTTTGTATGGTTACGACAACGTCGTGACGAAGATTACGAAAACCGTGCGTTTTCATACATTGTGAGTATAACACTGTATCGGGTGTCCCGAATTCGTGTCTAGTGAGGGGATCTCAGAAACTCTTGGAGCTAGAAGGAAATGAATGGCACATTTTGGCTCGATTTTTGGAGATTTAATTTGGTGAAAACCGTAACCTTGTAAGTTCAACCGTTTTCGAGATATTAGCGAAAATTGGAAAATGACGTGAAATGAAAAGTTCTCATAACTTCTTATTACTGGCGCCTATGAACATGAAACGAAAACATTATACAGGCACTTTTTTTCGTTAGAATCTTTGATGTAATAATTTTTTTATTGCGTTTTTTTTTCGAAGTTATAATACAAACTTGTGTTTTTTTAAATGTGAACCATAAGCATTTGAGATAACAGATGGAACGTCTTTTTTTTCCCTTTTCAAAATATATAACTCAATATATAAATTTCTTATTAAACTGTAAAAAAACATCAAAAGTTTTATTTTCACACGAAAAATCAAATGGTTGTCTAAATATGATAATCTGTGAACATCAAATGATTAATAATATAATAAATATATTGGCCAACAAAGGAATACAAACAATAACAAAAATAAATTCATAATAAATCAAATTGAAACAATCTTCTTGGGCTTTGGCTGTGCGATTGATTCATGAATCTGTGGTGAATAGATAAGAACAGATAACAAATTTTTCATAAATATTGTGCGAAGTGAAGTCCATTTTGGTCAATGCAAAGCTCACCCTTCTTTCTGACATTGTGAGGTGGGAGCTTTGCTTGACCAAAATGGACTTCACTTCGCACAATATTTATGAAAAATTTGTATCTGTTCTTATCTATTAATCATTTGATGTTCACAGATTATCATATTTAGACAACCATTTGATTTTTCGTGTGAAAATAAACTTTTGATGTTTTTTTTGATTTTCCAATTTTCGCTAATATCTCGAAAACGGTTGAACTTACAAGGTTACGGTTTTCACCAAATTAAATCTCTCAAAAATCGAGCCCGAAAATGTGCCATTCATTTCCTTCTAGCTCCAAGGGTTTCTGAGATCCCCTCACTAGACAACGAATTCGGGACACCCGATACATTTAGAAATCACCATCGAAATAAACTCCATATGTATCATTATCCTGATAATTCAAAGCACTTACTAACTACCTACTGCATTTTCCAGCCCATCTCCGCATCCAAAAAACCAAAGGAAGATAGAGACCAAATCCCCAAAGAAGAGAAGACGACTTGACACGTGAGGAACAAAACTACTACGATCATTACAACGATAATCTCCCTGGAGCTCCCGAACTCGATTATCCGATTTTCACGTCCATCCCCCACACCGGATTTTCTTGTGAGGGGAAAGTGAACTGGCAGTATTATGCAGACATTGAAACCGACTGTCAGGTAATTGTAACCTACAATATGGACGCTAAAAGCTTGGTTACCAACTAACAATTAGAATTTTGGGTGAGAGTTATAGGGTCCGGCATTCGAAGTGTAACCAATTCAATAAGCCATAAATTCGGTTAGAAAAATTATTTTTATTATTTTTTATATACGTAACATGTGCAAACAAGCAAAACTTCAGAATCAATTCACTCTGGCTCGATATGAGCACCTTTCACTGTGACTATTGCCTTGAGACGGTCAAAAAACGAAAAGCTAGTTGGCCGAACGTAACTTACCGGTATTTTAACCCGCTCACGGACAATGGCTTTCTTCAGCGTCTCGGGGCTGGTATATTTTTCATTTCGGACCTTGTTCTCCAAAATGCTTAAGAGAGAATAATCCATTGGATTAACGTCTGGCCAATTCGAGAACCACTGTGTGGTCGAAATAAGTTCGAAACGTTGTTTTCAACCATCTTTGGTCCAACCGCGCTTTGTGGCCGGGTGCAGGATCTTTTTGGCACGTCTATGGTCCGCGAAAGAAATGTTTGGCTGCGCACGGCTTCATTGCAGCCTGAAAAAACTTTCCCGATAATATGTCGCATAACTTTGACGCCAGGTTCAATGAAAACGATTGGGCTGCACCCATCCTCGGTTACAGCAGTCCAAACCATTATTTGTGGCGGGTGCTGCTTTTTGGTAGCCAAACAATATCAGGTTTATCAAGTGAACTTTATCTTTCTGGGTGAATTTTCCCTCAGAAATTCACCGTTTTCGGCCAAACAAAGCAAATCCTTCGCTCTCTCAAGTCTTATAACTTTTTTGGCTAACTTCCAGCATAATGTATCTATACGCTTGTGAACAATACATACATTATAACTATCAGTGAATTTTAAAATAGCTGATGTCACTGTGGCAGGTGCGTCAATGGCTGGACACAGGTTACACTTTAGTGGCAATGGAGAAGCTAATAACTTAAATGTGTTATGCTTGGTTGGATCCAGCTTCTACGTATTTGTTTAAATGTTTAAGTGTTAAATAGATTTTTGACAACCAAGTAAATCACAAAATAGATCAAAGTTATCGATTGTATTCTGAGAACGCCCATCATAATGACAGAACAAGAAGGAATATGTTGGAAAGCCCAAATAACATGATATCAAAATAAGCAGAAAATAATTTTAGTCGATTGAAATCAACCAATATTGAACTCATACTTCGGAGCTAATCTCGTCCTCGTTCAAGACCAAATGCAAGGAAGTGGTATCAATCGGACACTTATGGATGGCTATTTCGTCCTTATGAGACCCATCAGCACAGGATAGCTCTGAATGATACAAGGTATTTCTTGGAACTTACAGCGAAATGGTATATTCTATATATCTATAAATCTATAATCTATAAATATACCGAGGACGCCCATCTCTAGTTCCATACGAAAATCTTCTTCCATAGCATGAACCTTGAACGAAGTAGTGAGATGTTTACCATTTGTCACATTGACCGAAGCGTTCTTGCATTTCGCAAATTTATGACTTCAGTCCACGATGCGGTGCACTGAGGGTAACGTCAGTTGATACCGTAGTAAATAATAAAAGGTTTACAGCGTAACATCACCATGAATATCAAAAGTATGAGGTTAATATTGGTTGATTTCAATAGATTAATATTATTCTCTGCTTTCACTATTTTGATATCAATCAAAGTTCCATCATCAAGAAACTACACGTTAGGTGTTCAAGCAAAATATGTCTCATTCCCTACGAACTATTCCATCTTGTTCTCAACTTTAACAAGATTCCATCTGAAATTGCTTCATTTCACATAAGCTCAAATTAAACTAGGTTCCTAGTCATTAACCCTCTCATCCTCTTGAAGGTTTTCCACGTCTGCGAGAGCAACACTCCAAAATCTCTTTTCTCTGTCCAGAAGGAAGTATCTTCAATCAACGCCATCTAGTCTGCGACTGGTGGTACAACGTCGAATGCACGGACTCCATCGACCTCTTCTTCCTGAAGGATGATTACCTCGCTCAAGACACACATGAAAACGTAGATCGTGGCGAATTCGATCTGAGCTTAGGCATCGTCAGGAGGTAATAAGGGACCCGGCGGTGAGTCAGATGTTGAACACAAGCTGTCAGATGGTGGTGGCAAAGCTGGCAGCAAAACAAAATCAAAAACGAAACTGAGAAACTAACATAGTGGCTCCCACACCCAGCATCGGAGTTCCTTTATGCAGCGAAATTGGATTTATTTTCCACGAGAAAAGACGCCATATCGAATATCGCAAAGAACGGATTTTACAGCGGGGTTTACTGCATGTGAAAGATCACGTGGAAATGCATGCAATTTCATATTACATTGTATATCTTGTATATCTTTTTATGAACGTCTTAATTTTGGATGTTCTGGAAGGTTTGATGGATTAGACCGTTGCTTTATAGACATAATTCATAATAAGACTTGCATACATTCAAGTTGTATGGATTTTCACAACTGCTTCTGAAAGTAACTGACCTTTTAAGGCAGATTTTTGGCCACCAAAAACTATGTTTAATATATTTTCATTGTTCAACTCAAAGAGTAAGAAAGTTTCTGTTTTCTTTAGATGTTTTATTATTTTGTTATATTGATGAATTTTTATGTTATGTTTGTTTTTTCTACGATTCAAAAACAAAATCAAAAACGAAACTGAGAAATGCTATTTCATAGTATATCTTTTATGAACGTCTCAATTTGGAATATTCTGGAAGGTCTGATGGATTGGATCTTGCTTTATAGAAATGATTCATAATAAGACATGCATACATTTTTCTACTTTTATTGTTTATTGATGTATACTTGGCCTTTGTTTTAAAGACTGACTGAAAGTCTTCGAGAGCCACAGCAGCGTACAATTGAATATGTTGACGTGATTCTTTTGAGAATATTTTTTGAGGAGACCTCACAGAAAACTTTGGACTTCATATTAGGTACGCATCTCTGCTGAAAATCATATAAATTGAGTCTCTACAACAAACTTTACTTTCTATGATTCGTTCATTCACAAATGAAGACTAAACTCACATCAAAACCAAAATGAAAATAGAAAACCAAACGTGTGTTTGTTCGCCAATGATAACGTTCTGAAAAGTTATGTTCTTAGAATATTAAGGATGATTACCTCCTGGTAATAAGAACCCAGTGGTGAGTCAGATGTTGAACACAAGCTGTCAGATGGTGGGGCAAAACTGGCAGCAAAACAAAATCAAAAAACGAACTGAGAAACTAACGTAGTGGCCCCACACCAAGCATCGGTGTTCCTTTATGCAGCATCCTACGTGAAATTGGATTTATTTTCCACGTGAAAGGACGCCATATCGAATATCGCAAAGAACGGATTTTACAGCGGGGTACTGCATGTGAAAGATCTCGTGGAAATGCATGCAATTCATAGTTTATCTTTTATGAACGTCTCAATTCCGGAATGTTCTGGAAGGTTTGATGGATTGGACCGTTGCTTTATGGAATTTTTCATAATGAGGGATGCATACATTTTCTACTTTTATTTTTGGTATTAATGTACATTTGCCTTTGTTTTAGAGACTGACTGAAAGTCTTTGATAACCACAGCAGCGTACAATTGAATTTTTAACGTGATTCTTTTGAGAATATTTTTTGAGGAGACCTCACAGAAAACTTCGGACTTAATATTAGGTACGCCTCTCCTGAAATCATATAAATTGAGTCTACAACAAACTTAACTTTCTATATTGATTCAGTTCATCAAATGAAGACGAAACTCACATCAAAACCAAAAATGAAAATAGAAAACTAAACGTGTGTTTGTTCGCCAATGATAACGTTCTGGAATGTTTAGTGTTAATTCTTAGAATTTGAAGGATGATTACCTCCTGGTAATAAGGGACCTAGCGGTGAGTCGGATGTTGAACACAAGCGGTCAGATGGCGGCGGCAAAGCTGGCAACAAAACAAAATCAAAAACGAAACTGAGAAACTAACATAATGCCTCCCACACCCAGCATCGGAGTTCCTTCATGCAGCATCCTACGTGAACTTGGATTTATTTTCTACGTGAAAGGACGCCATATCGAATATCGCAAAGAACGGATTTTACAGCGGGGTTTACTGCATGTGAAAGATCTTGTGAAATGCATGCAATTTCATAGTATATCTTTTTATGAACGTCTCAATTTTGAAATGTTCTGGAAGGTTTGATGGATTGGATCGTTGTTTTATAGCAATTATTATTTATAATGAGGCATGCATACGTTTTCTACTTTTATTTTTGGTATTAATGTACATTTGGCTTCTGTTTGGGGACTGACTGAAAGTCTTAGTAACAACAGCAGCGTACAATTGAAGTTTTGAACGTGATTCTGTTGAGAATATTTTTTGATGAGACCTCACAGAATTCAATATGAAAAACTCTTTTCCTAAATCATATTAATCGAGTCTGAATTCTACAATGAGCTTAATTTTACATATTGATTCAGTCTATCGAATGAAGATGAAACTCACATTAAAACCAAAAATGAAAATAGAAAAACTATGTAAACATGAGTTTGTTTCCAATAAAACGTTCTGGAATTTTGAGAAACTAATACAGTGTTTATTCTCAGATTCAGAACAAAACTTCATTTCGTTCATTTTGAATTTTTCTTTAGTACAACTATCTCAATTGACCATTTGAAATCTTTTTAGTTAATATTCAACCCAAAGTTAACCCATTTTTAATACTATATCATTGAATGGTCAACGCAGAATAAATGTACATAACTATCTAAACTTATAATATTGATAATATGTTTATATCCTTTCTTCATGTCATTAATATAAAGTAATTTTTTAAGTATTTCTTGTATCTGTTAATTAATTAGTTAGTTAAGGAATAATTTTTTTTTATTCACACCATGTTTGTGGTAGGTATTGTATAACCAATAAGAATAATGTTGGTGACTGGTGACTCAAATTCAACAATTTTAGAGCAGGTTTACAACTGAATGAAGATTAAGGTTTCAGATGTTTTTGTCCTTTTTCGTTTCAGAATAATTACTGAAAATTATTAAAATCTGGCGATTCTGCGAAATTATAATGGTTTTCCACTAAAGTCCTACCTACGAAAACTTTCTAAGAGATTGTCCTAAAGACTGAGATTATCAGGGTGAGTTCAATTCCAAATGCCGCGGTTAAGTTAGTTAACCAGCCAAATCGTACAGGGTGTTCCATAAAATATGGCTATTCATAATTTTTGTTCCTCAATATCTTAGACACAACGGAACCAACCAGAATGAAATTTTTACGGCTACATGCAAGTTGCTCAATAAACACCCCATGCAAAATTTTGTGGCCCTATTGTCAAAAGCATTTGAAACTTCAATTGGAATATCGAAAGAAGAAACTTCATAAGTATTTCAATAACAGGATATTCGAATCAAGTTAAATTCATTTGTGAATATATACTGAATGTTCATGCAAAATTTCAAGAGGATCGCGTCATCCGAACATAGAATTAATTTTTCAATTATTGATATTTTACATATTTCATTTCTCCAAAAATTTCCATAATATAATTCCGATCGTGCTAAGATTTTGCATTCATATACTTAGCATGAATCTCAAGTCCTATATATGGATCGACCAATGAACGAGTACTCAAAAGGAACATTAGGCTTTTCTCATTTTTTTTAGGATGCCATATATCTTCAATGTTATCAACTGACAGTTCTAATAAACTGGTAAGTGTTAATTAATTCTGATCATCGATGGTCATCCCCAATATTACCGATCGAACGTGTAATCAAGGCTTACATGAATGAAGTGACTGTTCTCTTCGCCAGGCATCTAGATCGAAATACACGGTCAAACGGAGAAGAGTCACCACAACACAACTACAATTAACTAATGAGACGCAACGCCTTTGGCACAATTTACCACTTCATTCCATCAAGGATCTAATAATGGGGATTCCAGATAGAAACCATCAGGAGAGTAACTGCAGAGTGGTCTCAACAAATGTGTTAACTATGACGTTTATTGGCTACGGCTTATTTACTAAATGGATCAGGTCCTCGTTTGTATCTACCTTCGCAGTTTCCATTTGGTAATATGTCCGGGAAATAGAGATAAAAATTTCAAACTTTTTCGGATCATCATCAAGACGTACACAGTCCTAACGTTTGAATAGTAATGCAGGAGTGACTTTCACTGCACAAAAATTGAATGGTAAAAAGGAGGAGGGTGTCGAAAAGAGAAAACAGCCTGAATCTGAAACTGAAAATCAGAAAACTAAGCAGAGAAAATTGGATCGTTTTATGTTTGGAAAAAAATAGAAGAAGAAGAAACTAGAATTTAGTGTTTATATTATCATTGATTTCTGGTACGCTATCTTTAATACATAATACATTACTCTTCAGATTGATGAACGAGTTCATTACAAGATTTTTCTGTGTGCCCGCATTATAAATTCAGTATAAACTCTTGAATTAATTACGATTATTACTATTATTGTATAATCCACTCATTATAAGTTGCTCGGCCATAATAATACCCATAAATCACAACTGAATAATGAGTTATTATTATCTGCAGTCGGATGCTCAATCTATAAAGCTCTAAAGTTATATTCTTTATTCACGACTATTGTAAGATCCGGCCATTGTACGTCTCTGTGCTCGGCCTTAATAATACCCATAAATCACAACTGAATAATGAGTTATTATTATCTGCAGTCGGATGCTCAATCTATAAAGCTCTAAAGTTATATTCTTTATTCACGACTATTGTAAGATCCGGCCATTGTACGTCTCTGTGCTCGGCCTTAATAATACCCATAAATCACAACTGAATAATGAGTTATTATTATCTGCAGTCGGATGCTCAATCTATAAAGCTCTAAAGTTATATTCTTTATTCACGACTATTGTAAGATCCGGCCATTGTACGTCTCTGTGCTCGGCCATAATAATACCCATAAATCACAACTGAATAATGAGTTATTATTATCTGCAGTCGGATGCTCAATCTATAAAGCTCTAAAGTTATATTCTTTATTCACGACTATTGTAAGATCCGGCCATTGTACGTCTCTGTGCTCGGCCATAATAATACCCATAAATCACAACTGAATAATGAGTTATTATTATCTGCAGTCGGATGCTCAATCTATAAAGCTCTAAAGTTATATTCTTTATTCACGACTATTGTAAGATCCGGCCATTGTACGTCTCTGTGCTCGGCATAATAATACCCATAAATCACAACTGAATAATGAGTTATTATTATCTGCAGTCGGATGCTCAATCTATAAAGCTCTAAAGTATATTCTTTATTCACGACTATTGTAAGATCCGGCCATTGTACGTCTCTCTGCTCGGCCTTAATAATACCCATAAATCACAACTGAATAATGAGTTATTATTATCTGCAGTCGGATGCTCAATCTATAAAGCTCTAAAGTTATATTCTTTATTCACGACTATTGTAAGATCCGGCCATTGTACGTCTCTGTGCTCGGCCATAATAATACCCATAAATCACAACTGAATAATGAGTTATTATTATCTGCAGTCGGATGCTCAATCTATAAAGCTCTAAAGTTATATTCTTTATTAACGACTATTGTAAGATCCGGCCATTGTACGTCTCTGTGCTCGGCCATAATAATACCCATAAATCACAACTGAATAATGAGTTATTATTATCTGCAGTCGGATGCTCAATCTATAAAGCTCTAAAGTTATATTCTTTATTCACGACTATTGTAAGATCCGGCCATTGTACGTCTCTGTGCTCGGCCATAATAATACCCATAAATCACAACTGAATAATGAGTTATTATTATCTGCAGTCGGATGCTCAATCTATAAAGCTCTAAAGTTATATTCTTTATTCACGACTATTGTAAGATCCGGCCATTGTACGTCTCTCTGCTCGGCCTTAATAATACCCATAAATCACAACTGAATAATGAGTTATTATTATCTGCAGTCGGATGCTCATCTATAAAGCTCTAAAGTTATATTCTTTATTCACGACTATGTAAGATCCGGCCATTGTACGTCTCTGTGCTCGGCCTTAATAATACCCATAAATCACAAGGGCATAATGCGATAATAATTCACTGCTGTCAGATGCTTCTAGATTTAGCTTTGATGTGATATTCTTTAAATTGGTATTTCCTCAGTATTTAAAAAAACTCCAACTTACAAATATGGGCAATCGTTAATCGAGGGCCAAATCTACTTACTTTCGTTGTATCAATTAAAGCTTTTTCTATTACAAAATATACCTACAATGACCAATTATCCAAAAATTTCTCATGTGTCAACTTCACTTTTTCCACGATCTTCATAGAAGGTTCTTGTCGCGGTCGCCAAATGTTAGAATCTTCAAGAAATATATTCACTAGTCGTGGATGAAGTATATGTAGTATGCTACTCGCGTATAATGGCTGTATTCACTCTGTGATTTGGGCCACTCGCCTACGGCACGTGGACCTAGCGAATAATAGTTATCATTATACGCTCGTTGCATAATATACTATTTTATTTTGCATAAGACATACTTTAGACATAATATAAATTTCAGTGTATAGTCCGTTCACGGAAGGGTTGAGCACATAGTAGGCGTTTCTTTATTTATTTGAAGTTGGCAGTATTTACTGTCATAAAGTAAAATAAAATCAACGTTGCCGATGTACTCGGCCTCGTCCGACGAGCTTGCGAATAATCAAATAACTCTATGCAATATTGACAACATTGCGTATCAATCTGACAAGAAAATAAAGAAACATAACCTAAAATTTTAATATACACAGTGGAATATGCTAAATTTCCATGGCCAACCGACGGCTCAACCTTTCGTGAACGGAGTATAGGTAAATATGTTTTAGTAGAGTTGTGACGTTACTCTTATTGCTATTTTTTTCGGTTGCCAATGATAATTTCATATTAAAATAGTGAGAATAATTGTTCAATTTCGTACGTATTTAACCAGCTTTTATTTTTGATGTCGACAGAAAAGAAATTTTCAATACAACATACGTACCTATACTTATTCCACTCAACCAAATTATATCCAGAATAAATTCAAGTTCTTTTCCGTATAACACGAAAATATAAAGAAACCACTTCACAGAGTCCGAAACATCTGGAAACCTGTGCTAATTATTCTGAGGTTGATTTAACGTAACACAAAGCATTCCAAATTATGTAAAAATTACGGCTTTCAATTCTGGGCACAAAATGAATCACGAAGCGGGCCAGTGCTCGTAGTAATGAATCTTCATCATTGAATCTCTAGTGGGTCACCAAAATAAACAGAGTTTTCGGTCGAAATGGTCAGAAATTGTTGAATAATCATGCTGTGCTCATTAATTATTGTTGTCCATTTCAATTCTCCCTGAATAAATATCTCGTTCACATTAAAACGTACCTACAGGTTACTACAGGCAGTTTCGCTTTTGTATGAGGATTTAAATCCTTTTCTTCTTTTTTTTGCATAAGGTTTCCAATATTAACTTGAAGTTTTATGACTTCATTATACTTTGAATCAGCAAATAGGAGCGTCACCTGATACAGGGTGTCTGTAAATGAATACGTGGGACGGGAGATCCCTCGAAGAAAATAAGCAGGGGTAGTTCATATAATTTTTTTCGAAATCGACCTCCCTTCCAAGATACAGCCTTTGGAAGGCGATGACGGGTTGACAGTTTTAATTTTTTTTACGGCTTCTTAAAAACACTGCGTTATAAAAACTCTACATAATATGATATAAGATATTACTCACACAATTTTCTTAGATCCCATAATTTTATTATTAGGGGTTGAAAATAACAACCCCTTATGATTTCCTTCAAGAATTATTTTCGTGGGATAGATTTTGAAAAAAAAAATTCTCTCATGGTTTTCATTCAATTCTGGAGAAAAGAGTATGTTGCAAAATTTCGGTACAATCGATACTTTTCTCGGAAAAATAAAAACATACAAGCAGCTATGATCACTGTTCATTCCATTTCATCGTATAGTTTTTCATTGTCTGACGGTAAAAAAACAGAAAAAAATGGTAATTAAGAGGAATATCCAGAGTTTAATTATCATCTTTCGAATGACACAATTAAAAAGGTATGTTCCTAGAGAAAATTTTTTGATAGCGCCGCGACACCTGGCGTCCAAATCCTTTTTCGTCCTTTCTTGCACATCTCAGGTCGAAATTTACTTGTACCAAATACTGTCAACAGATTAAAAAATATTCATCCCTTTTGGAGAAAAATCAGGTTACTCAGATAAGTGAATCACCCTGTAAATCTAACCAACCCAAAACTCCTCCGTAAACACCGGACGGTTTCCGAAGGTATCTCAATCCTAGGATCAACCCTTCAAAAACTAAAATCATATACTCGTCCCAAACATCATCCTCTTCAATATGATTGAAAGTCCTGCATATAGCAAGTAGAACAAATATCTTCTGCATACAAGGTAATAGCCTCTAAGTTTCGAACCTTCCGCTACATCAGGGCTTTCAAAATGCTTCGGAGGATTGAAATTAAACCCTCACATCATCAATAGGAAGTACCGCACTAGATCCGGGCTAAAATTGAAGCACGACCCTGAGGAAACTCGTATAGTTTGAATATATTGAATGTGGGATAGGGAAGTTGAACGTAACGAGAAATATTCTATTTCATTAGAGGGAAACTGTGAGGGAAGGAGGAATCGTATGTTTCCTATTTCGGGTTTAATCAAGGAAAATATGGGGCTATTTCTTAGTGGAACGTAGAAATGAAGTCCATCTTGATTATGCATGAAATGGTTGTGGTAAGTGTCTCTCTCACACACGCTCACTTTATATTGAGGACGAGGGGTTTCCTCTGATCTGAGTCTTATATTTCGTTTTAATAATAATAATTCATTGATTGTAGAACATAACAAAGTATGTATAGGACAAGTCACAAATGCAAAAACAATTCAGACGTTAACTTATCATTAAAATACTCATTCTCATCATAAAAGCACTTTTTCAAAAGTAAATACTCAACAACTTTCTTGAAGTTTAATATATTGAGCGACATTGTAAACTTATAATAGCCGTCGGTGGCCATGACAATATAATATGGCATATTCCACTGTGTATATTAAAATTTTAGGTTATGTTGTTTATTTCTGTCAGATTGATACGCAATGTTGTCAATATACATAGAGTTCTCTGATAACTCAGAAGCTCTTCGAACGAGACCGGGTACATTCGGCAACGTTGACTTTACGTTATACAGCAAATATTGTCAACTTCAGATAAATAAACAAAACGCCTACTATGCGCTCAAACTTTCGTGAACGTACTATAGGTGACATTCTAGTGATTTTTTGTGTATGGAAACTTTTATTCCTAGTGTTATAGAAATGGAAGCTAGATATTTTTATAACGCCATCCTCATTTTCTTTAGCAAAAACTAATCATCTTAAAATTAAAATTGAAGCCAATGTCAGTATCCCATATCCAAAAAAACTGGCCCACAAGAGGATCTTGGAGACACGTTGAATATCAAACTCAAAATGGATGATAAATACTCTACCAATGTCCGACGAATTACCCCATAACAAGATATACGAAAAGTGACTGAATACCAAATTATAATACACATTCATAAGTGAGCATAAGGGAAGCAAATACCTGATTCGACTCAAAGCGTAATAAGAGCTGTAGAGCCTTTTACAAACCTCATCTACGTGTGAATCCCACCTCAAATGCATGTCGATGTAAACATCCAAAAACTTCGTGCAGTCACTTGATGTGATAACAGAATCAGAATGTCGGACTACAAGTTTATTGTCCTTTTTCAAAATTGAGAAGAGAATGCATTCAGTCTTGTATACATTTGTCATAACAGCATTAGCATGACACCAATCAACAAAAGCAACGAACTAACAAATCGCATAACCTCTGCAATTATCCCAAAGTTTCTGCAGCAACGGCTAGTGAAAAATCATAAGCGAACAAAATTGCTCTTATTATTTTAAATAGTTCTTCGCGAATTTTAGACCTATTTATGAATAACTTCTTCAAACTCTTAGGCAGTTCGTTAACGAATAGCAAAAACAAGATTTGACCCAATACAGAGCCCTGAGGCACCCCATACTTCAAACAGTGCAAACTAAGCAAAAGAAATCAGATATCTCTAAGTTTCGAGTTCAACCCACACTACTGTGCTCAGCGAAGAAATGCTGCCCTTTGTAAACAATAAATTGCAAATAATACAGAACATCAGAATTTTTGTGAAGTCAACGAAAATAATATCACTGGAAGTCACATGGAAATGTAGAATCACTTAAACTGGAGCAATGTCCTGAAAATCATAGCAATACCCAAAGCATTATTTAAACAATGCCCAAAGTTAGGTTTATAACGACTGTGGGGCAAAAATAAACAGAGATCTTTTCCTCTTTCATGCTTCTGTTTACATCTGACACAGCCTATTTAAGTTCTTTATTGATCTGAGAAATATGGCGAATTTTGGAAAGCTGTGGTTACAGCTTACCATAGTTACATAGTTGCGTCAGTTGACAGAACATAAGTGTATTGTGTATTTACTGTTTACTACACGTAACTATGAAACTTTGGTAAGCTGTGGTTACATCGCCAAAATTCTAGTAGGTATACTTGAATAGCATAACCTCCTTTAGGTTGTTTGTTCGATGTAAATGAATAGCTCCAGAGTATAAGTTTGATATTTATCAGCGGAAATTATTCTCTTCTCTCTATGCTTTTCATTCTCTGATAATATTATCAAAATATTCTAGTCGATGAAATTTTCCGATAATTGAACCAAAGATGAAATTTAATCCTCTAATTATATCGCATACATCTCTTCAATATATCTATGTAGTTTATACAAAATACCACATACATATAACCTAACTTATTCAACCGACAATGCGAATTTCTGGCTTCAGGCAACGCTCCAATAATCACATTCAGTAGAATTCCACTAATTTCAGTTCCAATATTAAATTACAAAAGATTAGCATGTGAACGCATAATAATTTTATCTCTGAGATCAGGGAGAATCAGCTCTGTGCGTACGACACACCTGTGTCTTCCTCCATAACAACATAACCGCAAACATCCCCTTTGAAAATTAATTTCCAACTAAATTTGAGAACGAAGTCTGATTTTGAAATCTCCGGTTTCAGGAGGAAAGGAGCAATCACTTAAAGCTGGGGAGAATCTCTTGGGGGAGTAAACTATCTTCTTGCGAATTCTGATGTGGGGTTTTAGTATCTATAGTCTACACCTGTTTGAAATTCGGTCTAGGAATACCTTTCAATATACGAGTGCAAAAGGAATTGAAATTTGAGGAATATTTCTGTAAATACCTACCTTCAATTGTTTTTTTTATTTACGGAAATATTTTCAGTATCACTGAATTTACTGATGGTAGATAATTCCATGACAATAGACCTACCAACAAATACCTAATAATTAAAATTAACCATGATTTCTATGTGAAACTAAGGTATTTTTGCACGATTTAACTTTACAAGTATATCAGGATGAATGAATTTGCCGCAGAATTTTAGAGCAATTATTTCCTTATGTATTTGTAATGAAAAGTGGTTTTTGAAAGTTGGACAAACTATGGTACTCTGTTAGCCAGAGGACAGAGAGTAATACTAAAGTGTTTGCCAATAAGAGGTGTTATTTTGATATTCACCGAAAATGCAATTTTTCAATATAAATTATCGGATGTTTATTTCATTATAAAGAACAAGCTATGTCGTTAATAGTGGAAAAAAATATTAGGTAAATGGCCACCACGACCACGCTTACAGGACCATACCCTTTAATGAAATTTTCCATAATCAAATTGCAAAGTTCCATCTTTAAGATCTTGAATCGACGCTGGGCTATTGGCGTAGACCTTCTCTTTCACATGGCCCTAAAGAAAGAAGTCACAAGGTTTAAAATCACAAGATCTCGGTGGCCAATTGTAATCACCTCTTCCAGAGATAACACGGTCCGGAAACTTTTCCCGCAAAAGATCAATGGTCGTTGCTTGCGTGGCACGTAGCGTGGTTTTGTTGAAAGTAAACGTTGTCAAGATCGAAATACGGTGTAATGACTATACTGTAGAGTTGATTCGAATATTTGCATTCGCATATATTCGCATATTTTGAATATTCGTATTTCATTCGCATCCGCAAAATATCTTCAAATGTTTTTACGAATATGAATATCAGAAAAAAACTTATAACACAAAAATTGAGTGCAATTGAAACTAACAAAAACAAATCTATGAAACTTTTATCAGTCTTTCTTTATATCACTTTAAATGTTTAAATAATCAACATCTTGAATAAAACTCAAAAATATGATAATAATCAAAAACTATATTTTCTTCATTAAATATAAATATAATCTAAACAAACAAGAAAAGTATAAACTCTCAAACATAATACATACTTTTTCTTTCAAAAAATAACAATTATTTATCTTATTGAACACTTTTACATTCGCATTCGCATTTGCATTCGCGAATGTCAGTAGCAGATATTTGCATTCGAATTCGCATTCGCGAATGTACAAAATATGACATTCGTTACATCACTACTATACTGGAATGCCTCATTCCAAGAACGAAGACGAGGAATTTACAAACCTGGGTTTTTTTTCTTCAATCTTAAGTGACGTGCATGGGTTTTATTCTTCACATCACTAACTTGTCCAACAGCTCGAAGTTTTCCACCAATTACTTTATTTTTTCCACCAATTCTTTATTTTTTCCACCAATTTCTTTATTGCGGTTTGACAAGGTGCTTCACGGCGATCCAAAAATGTTCGAGTTTTACGAACCGTTTTTATAGGGAATTTTAATATCAATGCGTTTTTGAATCGTGTATCGTTCCATTATTATAAATAGCGTAGTTTCTACTTGTCAAATGTCAAAAAATGACAGCTTCAAACGTGACATCTACCGAAATAGCGGGCTATTCAAGTGGCACTTTTAATACGAAGAAGAACTTTCAGTCCATGGCTTATACGTCATGTTATGCACTTTAGGGCCCACGTAGGTCCATTATGAGTGTAAAAATTCAATTTACAAATTTAAAAATAATTCTAATAACATTTTGAGAAGAATAATACAATCAAAAGTATGGTGGTACACTATAATGAAGTTGATCATCTTACAAGATTGAATTGGAATATCATCTACTTTTTCAAATAAATCAAACCTTCTGCACATTCCACTTGAGAGTTCATATTAATTGAGTAACAAAACCATGATTATTCTAATAACGTATTGATTTGATTCCGCTCTTCATATATTGCTGAAGGGGATAATTTGGAAAGTTTAAATTTGTTCAACATGGTGATAATGAATGAACTTTATATTTAATTTTCCTTCAGGGGAAAACGATATGTCTCAGAAACAAGAGAACGCTTTGTTACGATGTACAAATTCCAAGAAATATTTGTTATTATCATTTTAATGAGAGTCTTTCATGTAAACTTTCTCGACTTGTTAAAATTAGAAGTTATGAACAATGAAAGCCACTATAATGAGAATATTAAGTGACAACGAACTGAAATGTAACAAACAGTGGCGCATCAGATTTTTTTTCGAAGGGTTGGGAATGGCAAGAGTTAGCAACTGATCAATGAATGAAATGTTGCGGATGTTTTGATATTAACTTGGGTAAAGTTGTGTTGTCTCCCAAAAAAAGAAGAACAATTGAAAAATATCGACTATGTGGCTCGAAGGACCATGAAAATTATCCTAGCTCGAGAACTATGAAAAATATCTTAACTATTTCAATCCATCTTGAGGAAATGTTAAAAAACAAGATTTGCAATTGTCCTATGTTGTAGGACCACGAAAATACTCTCGCTTATATTCTGCTGTTGAGAAAATATAATGATGATTAGGTACGTGATTGAAATTAAACGCTTTGCACTTAAAATCTATTTAATTAACACTTAATATAATGATCACTAGAACTCACAGTTGAGTAAGGATACCTTTACTTTTGAATAAACTGATTTGAAAAATGATTTTCTGTTTGAGAATGTGTTTTAGTTTCACTACATATTCCCTATGAAATTTAGGGGTATTTTCCAAATATACATCTAGACTGTTTTTTTTTTACATTTATGGTCGAACGATATATTCGAGTCCATATCAAATAGGGATGTTGACTCATGTTACAAATTCATATAAATTGAGGTTTTCCTCAAGGAAGGAAGATTTTGCAATCCTAAAAAACCATTTAAGTGATCTTATTATCCTCCTTAAATTAAAAAAAGCTGATTTAAATGATGTTTTATTATCAACTATCACGTGACTGCGAACGCCAATCAGAGGTAGTTGACGTCACTATCCATAATTTCATTGCAAATTCGAATGTTCGCTGGTCAGATCAACAAAATATATTCATAAGGCCGCGTTTCACAAACTCCAATCACCCTGATTATGGAAATGCCATCTTTTCTGTGCAATTTTCAGTTAATTTGGACATAAACCATCGACTTAATTCAAAATTAAATTTGATTCGAACTTATGAAGTCGAAAGCTGAAAAAGAGCAGAATAGTTCAATCATTAGTTACAAGAACGATAATCTACATTTCCTTTATAATGAAAGATTCATCAAGGGTAAAAGTACTAACTTGCCATTATTGATTCCCTGATGGTCGCAAGTTTCTTTGCTGAAAACAGGGATTTTTGTGCAGCGGAGCTTAGAAACGTAAATTTGTCTTTGTAAGTATCAAACATCTTTCTCATATTCATTATTTCAAATAGAAGAAAACACTTTATACAGCATTTATAGACCGACGTATTCATTTTGAGGGCTTAGATTGAACTTTTTCACAAGGAATCAGGTAAAATCACTTCGCTTTGACAGAAGTCAAAGTTTGTTTATTGGATATTGACGTTATCATCATAACGTGACAAAATTGAGTATTTGTGCGGGAATTTCGAATTGTCTTTTCATTTACGTATTTTTATTGGCAATTATTAGATTTTCAAGGAAAAAGTAATTTTTTAGTGTTTGTATAGGATTTATCTTCACCATAAATAAATTTCAAAAATTCGTCAACATCCCTATTCTACAACAATCAAGAATTCAACTTGCTCACGATTTTCATACAAAAATAATACCGTGAAGCAACAACGTCATAAGCAAATCGTTTCTTTTAACAATTACAGTAACTCACATACATGAATTGCTTACATGCCATAAATCTAATCATCTTCTGCGTTCAGGAAATCTCATTGGAAGAGAGAAGACGTATTAAAAGAGCAGTGGCTGCTCCTTAATGGATGCTTTTCTATGAGTGTTGTGAAATCTCGAATCTGCACCAGATAAAATCCGATTGCCATTCAAACTCCCAGATCTCACTTAGCAGGACCTTTTCAGTCAAGAACATGGAGGAAAAAAACAGCAATAAACTTCACCGAGATACACTGGGAAGCGGAAATGAGGCGGTTATATTCGAGGTATATCTCAATGAGAACGAAAGGCTTCTACCCAGGCATTTATTGAATCTTTCCGGCAGGTCGGTGAACAAGCACAATGGAATTTGATACTCAAGATATTTCGAGGAGAAAGAGTCTCTTCTCTATCGCCACCATCGGATGGAATTGAATCTTTTGTTAACACCTCATAAACTACGAACGGTGATCTGGAATTGTGGGATTTGTTACATGAATCTTCAGTGTTACTGATATCATTTCAATTCTATTTGCCCTCGATAAGAAGAGCAGGATAGTATAGAGTGAAGAATCGTTATGGTACTGGTCAGTTAAAGTAATGTTGTCGACGATGATCAGTTAAGCTATTTCCATTACATTCGTTTATTTTATTCAATGTTTCTACAGTATTCGCCAGCCGTCGCCAAAAGAAAACTTTAAACTTTCAACTTTCCGCGAAGAAACTTCAATTTTTCTACGTTTCAGTTTTTCTCATTTCATTTCGTAAAATACTACAAGTTGACAAGTTTGTAAAATTAGCTTCTTTTCTCTGTTGTTCGATTCGAACAATCAAAGGTCCAAAACAGGCCCTACTACACTACCAAAGTACTGCATTTACAGGGTGTCTACTTTTAAAGTGGACAAACTTCGAGGGATGATTATAAAAGTGATTTTTAATAAAAAAATGCCATAAAACAAATGGTCGAAAAGTTGACGGTTATTCTTCAATTTAACATTTCTTGATTTCACGTAAAATATCGAGAGATCATTATTTAGTTTTTCCTTGTAGTGTCATCAATTTGACCACATATTCCGGAAGGGCAATAAATTTACTTAAGATGGAATAGTCTGTATGCAGAAAACACTCTTATTGCAGGGGTGGTAAGGAGAAAAATAACACGATACTGAAGTTAACAAAATTAGTCTTTTTTGCAATGGTTTTTTCGATGAAATATCAATTATTATCCACACGCTTTCTCTTCAATAAAAAAACACCTCGTTAAGATTACTTTCGAATGACATATCAACTTTTGTTTTAGCTGTTCATTCTTCGCTATATATCATATCTAACCTGATAACAACGAAACATTCTAAAAATTCCGACCTAAAATTTCTCCATTTCGAAACTCGTGATGGAATCTTAGTGTTTGTTATGGAAATCATCAATTCATTTGTTTTCTGAGACCAGACCTACATTTTGTAGTTGATACCAGAATAATTCAGGAGAGTGGGGGCCATAGGATATTGAGGACTGATGTGGTCACTTTCACGAAATCAGGTGTGATTAATTTGGAATTTTGGCTACTCCTCAAATTGTAATCCATAAATTTGATGAATTATCAGTATCAGCTGAAATCCACTCCATCCTCTTTGTTAGATGCCACATCAATGTGAGCTGAAATGTTTCTAGGGGATCGAAAAAACTGACACATTTGTCCTTTTCAGAAATCTTTTTGAATTCACTCTTTTTTAAGTATTGTTCATATCTTAGTTATTGATGCAAGGAAATATTTATACTTTGCAAAAATGTATACGTATCAAAGTAAAATATTTCAGCATCTGGAAACAATTTCCCTGTACCTGGATATTTTCGACTTTACCGATACACAATTATTCGGTTGAGTTTACTACATGAACGTTTGTGAAAAACTTTAAATGAATGAACATTCTTTTTCGCTTGAAAGCAGCTTATTCTCTCCTACATCGTTTTCAGTCTAGGTTTACTGTCCTACTAGAAAACCTGTAATACCAATGAGGTAACTGAAGAGAGGCATTACATCCATTTGTTTCTCTCGGTGCAAGGGAAAAATAACATTGTATGCACCCATTAGAAAACTACACTTAGAGTAGAGCGCTGAAAAGTATTTGCAACTGTTGCAACTGTTATTCAGTTTACCACTAACAAATTGGGAAACAATTACTTGAAGAGGTGGAAGAAACTGCCTGGTATCCTTGCTTATTCGTTATTCGTTTCGTCTTCGAGGTTTTTCTATTTATTTGATTAACTGAACAAATCACTTCAATTCGACTGAATCCACCGATAGGAAAGCTGCAATACTGATTTGTATTAGTTCGAGAAAGATGCAGCGTCAAATAGAAAAGCACTTTTGGTTGGATGAGATCTCAGTTAAGTCAAACAGTATTAATATTCTTGATGCTTCTGGTTTTACTCATATTTTTTTTTAATAATCCGTGGATGAATGCGACGAATGAGATAGTATTATAATAATGAATAAATAAAAATGATATCAATAAAAAGTGTATTATATCATTTTTAGTTAGTTTCTAGTGAAGTTCTTCACGTATTGCTATCAGAACACATACACTGAACGTTTTTCATGGAAATATTCGATTAATTTCAATTGAATTTATTGTATCAGAGAAAATTATGTAGACCGTTCCTACACAAGGCTAATTTTAACACTCGTTCATTCAAAACGTTTTTAATTTTTGATTTCGTGGATAAATATAATATCTTCAGCATAGCTTCAGATTATTCTGGATCTTCCTTGTCAAATCCAATAACGTGATAGTGATAACTACACGTCAACCATTCCTTCATCAATTAATTCTTCATTATATCTGTTTCAATGCAGAGTAGATCAACTATAAATATATAGTTTCTCATTCAAATTGAAGCTTGATAATTCCTCTAGAATTTTCTTTTTTATTTTTTTTTACTTTTTTAGCGGAAACCATCGAGTTATAATAGAGAAGAGACGCTATGACATACTATTGAGCAAGTAAAAATAGTACCACTGGGCGGGGCTAAGTCGGGGACCAATATGGCGGAAAGTTCAGGGTTGAATTAAGTTACCAGATTTTCTGTTTACACATTTCACCCAAAAAATACGACGTGTTGGGTCTTTAGGATTCCTATTCAAATAAGGTCAACCGAATATCAAATAAACAATTTTTCTTCAGGCGATAATATACGCATAAAAAAGGATATCAGAATACTAAGACAGACTAGCAAAAATTTCGAATGCGGATCTGTTCAGTACTCCTCCCTACTTGTGATAAGTTTTTCCTCTGAATCTCTTTTTATCTGTCTTTTCTGTGCTCGAAGAAAGCCTTACAGTACACGATACCATTTTATTGTATATTATCAAGCAGAAAAAACCACAATTCAACTAGAAACAAGCCCAAAAATCACAATTTTTCCAGAAAATTCAACGATTGTCAAATTTGACGTTAGGTGGTAGTAATATGGCGCATCTGACACCACGTTTATTTCAATGATGGCAACTCTATACTATCCTATCTCTATGGCAGAAACCCACAACTTCGCCTAGAAAGCATGTTGTATGAAGGTATGTTAATTTGAAAAATGAAATCAATAAAAAGTTTATTTTAGCATTTTTAATTACTTTCAACTCACGTATTGCTATGAGAATACTGCAGTAGTCAGCATATTGTTTGTTGGCTTTCACTTTATTGAATATTAACTAGCCATCGTGTATATCTGATCAATAAATATCACGATTAGGGACATTCTTCTTGATCATGTATGCAGTTATTGCAGTTTCAATATCAATATGCTCTCAAAATCAATAGTGAAAACTCATTAAGGATCTCATTATTCCTCCCACACCATGAATAAAAGATGAATTCTAATGGAGTATACTCTTCAATTCCTTTGGTTTTCAAGAACATAAACTATGAAGTTTATTTCATCACTTTGTAGTGTATTCAGCAGACCACGACTAGAACCGATAATGGAGTTCAAAGGGAATAGCAAAATGTGAAATTTGAATATTACACGGGACGTTTGCACTTATTTCAGTTTTCACCGTATTTCATTGAGAAAAAATGTTGATAGTAGGACTGCAAAGTGAACCACCACCATGACAAAAGAAATATGCAGTTTATCAAACTGACCTGTTTGTTCATTATGTTGATAAGACTGTGCGATTTAGAGTTATGTAGAGGGTCGAGATACTTACAAGCTGCTACTGAGCGATTTAGTAGCTGATTGTAAATTCGCTCAGTGTTATCGTGTTCACAAGCCAACAATCTGATTGTAAAAAAGCTGCGACTAATGTTGAAAGCTGGGCTACTTACCGCGCTAAATCGCTGGCGTTTAGGCTTGTTGGCATGTAAACTAGCCGTGTGTAATCACAGTTGCTACTAAACAATCTGTGAGTTCTCATCTACTCGGTGGTTCGTGGTTCTTAAATTTGAAAACGTATTTGACATTATTTATGTTAGATCCTTTACAACGATACAAACATGATCTCATGTGGATCGCTAGATTGTTGGCTACTCAGCGACAGTTTTGTATGTGATCATCACAATCTCACAAGCTAATTCACTCGCTTCTAAATTTGCTCAGTAGCAGCTTGTGAAGTAGCTCATGTAATCGACCCATAAGCAAATTTTAATAATAATGCCACTATTGCTTGAAATATTAGTTCATGTATTCGACGATTAACAGTCTTTTCTCATTTTTTTATGTGTAGAAACAAACACTAAACTCTTGACTGAAGAAATAGCCATTTTTGAACATTCTGGCATGGTTTCAGAGATGAAATAATCGAATCTCCGATAATTTCTTTAACTAGGTACTCCTCCGTTGAGATTCAATGATCACAGAATCTCAAATCATTATTTTTGGCTACTTCCAGTCTCATCAGGTAACATAGCAATAACCTAGGATGACCTAAGAGAGGAATGATTTAGCTTTTTTCTACCCAGGATATGTCTGTTATTTTAGAAATTTGAGCCAAAATGCTTTCAAATGATTGGGTTAGACTCTGTGATGCGTGGTGAAATTCAATTCTGTCAGTAGGGCCATCCGGCTGTCCGTTAGCACTTTCGAAGGGATTGTCCTAGAGACTTGAAATTCACAGAGTGAGATCGGGCCCCAAATGGCTCGGTTGAGTTAGTTAACCAGCCAAACCGTACAGGGTATTCCATTAAATATGGTCATTCAGATATGTTTGTTCCTAAATATCTCAGAAAATACCTAACCAATCGGAATGAAATGTTACGGAGTTACGGCCAAATTCTGCATGATGCTGATAACAAGAATCATGCAGAATTTTGTGGCCATAGTGTGAATAGAACCATATTAAATTCAATTGAAATATTAAAAAAAAGAAACTTCATATTTCCACAAAAAGATATCGATTTCTTTTGTGAATGGAGATCAATATTCTGAATGTTCTTGCAAAATTTTTTGGGTATTGTGTTAACCGAACCATAGAAAATTCAATTGGAATAGTAGTAGTAGTAGTAACTGTGTTTTATTGCAGCAATACAAATGGCTATCGACCAAGGGTCCTTCAGCCTTAATTGGAATATTAAAAGAAGAATCTTCATATTTCCATAACAGAATATCCGATTCGAGTGAAATTTATTTTGAAAATGAAAACTACTATACTTAATGTTCATGCAAAACTTCAAGGTGATCGCATCATCAGAACTATAGAATTTAAATTTTGTAATTATTCATTTTTTACGTATTTAATTTTTTGAATAATTTCCAGAATATAATAGCGATTGTGCTGAGATTCTGCATTCATATATTTGGTGTAAATCTCAAATTCCATATAAAATTTTGAGTTAATAGTCCTATTGCTCCACTGAAGAACGAGTGCTCAAAAGCTCCTGCTCAGGGCTTTCCTTAAATTTTTCTCATTATTTCTGCTTCCACAGCATCGAGTTACAAATCTTCTCGATGCTCGCTTTTTCAAATATAACATAACAGCTAGACTTGCTGATGGTAGGCACTTGTTCAGAGACTATCAAACTCTCCGATTTCAAAAAATGGACATTTTCCATGAGTTTGGTGAGTTACAAAAACCCTCTTCTCCAAGAGTTACGACCAAATTCGAATTATTCCCACCAGTACAATAGAAACAAGGACATTAATAAACAACTGGCACAAAACCTATCCGATTTCGAATTATGGTAGGGCGTCATTTGGAAATGTCATCGGGAAAACGCAGAAATGAAACATGACAGTAGCAGGCCCGAAGTCGAAAAAATCTCATTTAGCCCACCTCGAATATTTCATCGGCCAAACACAACGGCGCATTTTCCGTAATTCTTCTCGAACTGGTGTGAATTTACAATATTCATACCTTGGCTGACATCCGACCTCATACATAACGTTTTTCGCGTTCCTCCGAGTCCAGGACATTCGAATGAACAAATTTGAGTTATATGGTACGCATCACAGTTGAGTTTTCTCATATTCCCTATATTCGCTTTGATAGCTCACCTCCCCACTGCGTCACACTGCATATATTAAGGATATAAATATATTTCATGAGAACCCCGCAGATTTTTTCCATGGATATGGGGCGACAATTTTTTACGAGAGGTCTAATTTGCAAGCTTTCAGGAGCTTAGAAGGAACAAATAAAAAGATGTGTATCAAGTCGTTCCTTTTGCTGGATGCTTCATTCTATTGAATAACCTCGTGAAAACATCCAAATGGATTCGAAAAATTTAATTTGGCTCTAGAAGAGGAGTATTAACCGACAAAAATTCATTCATTGAGTTTATATACCAGATACATTTATTTTTACCATGCTGCTTTGAGAATTCAATGTGAAATATGCATTCCTTCAAGTGCGAATTTGATTCCTTTTATTGCAGGATTTGAAAGTTAAATGTAATTTTATTCTGGTTTTATCACAAAAGCGCTAATCAAAATTTTTTTTTCTGAGAACCCACCCAATGACATCACAGCTATTCTTCTCGAACTGGTGTGAATTTACAATATTCATACCTGGCTGACATCCGACCTCATACATAACGTTTTTCGCGTTCCTCCGAGTCCAGGACATTCGAATGAACAAATTTGAGTTATATGGTACGCATCACAGTTGAGTTTTCTCATATTCCCTATATTCGCTTTGATAGCTCACCTCCCCACTGCGTCACACTGCATATATTAAGGATATAAATATATTTCATGAGAACCCCGCAGATTTTTTTTCATAGATATGAGGCGACAATTTTTTACGAGAGGTCTAATTTGCAAGCTTTCAGGAGCTTAGAAGGAACAAATAAAAAGATGTGTATCAAGTCGTTCCTTTTGCTGGATGCTTCGTTCTATTGAAGAACCTCATGAAATTATCCAAATGGATTCGAAAAATTTGATTTGGCTCTAGAAGAGGAGTATTAACCGACAAAAATTCATTCATTGAGTTTTATACAGATACGTTTATTTTCACCATGCTGCTTCGGGAATTGAATGTAAAATATGTATTCCTTCAAGTAGTGCGAATTTGACTCCTTATTGCAGGAGTTGAAATCGAAACGTTCAAACATGTGTAGAGTCAGATGTTTTTTTATACTTGTTTTATCACAAAAGCGTTAATTTGAATTTTCTTTCTGAGAACCCACTCAATCAGATCACATAGTTATATTTCATAATTATATGTTGGTGTAATTCGGTAATTGTTCTGTCAATAACTAAACGTTTTTCGTGGAAATATTCGATTAATTTCAATTGAATTATTTACACTACACCTACAGAAGTTTAATTTTACCACTCGTTCATTCAAAAACGTTTTTAATTTTTTATTGTCAAGCTTCGAATGAAAAAGAAAGTTGATCTTTTTCGTATTCCAACTGAGATGATATGGAATAAAAAAGAGAAACTTTGAAAGGAACATAGTTATAGTTATAAAAGGGTTAAAGTTCACTGCCACCTCAAGGTCTATAGTGTCCCCTTACAGAGCTGTTCTCACCACATCCTTCACAGCTCGCCTTCCAGTTGCAGAGATCTGATAAAATACAATATCTGTGAAGACTTCAACGAGGCTATTCCTCACAGCTACAAGTTTCTCAACCAATGCATTCTTTCCTTTGGCTTGAAATGGCAAGCATTTGTGACTAGGTGAATGGAGGTTCCTTCCTCCTCTCCACAAAACCTACACTCGTCAGTGTCCAATAATACCATTCTGAACGGTGCTTCCTGAGGCGACAGTGTCCTGTAAGAAAGCCAATGATGAGATATAATTGTTTCTTTTGGATCTTGCTGTTCCAAAGTTCCAAAGGAACTTAGTGGAATGATCGATCTCTGGGAGATCCCGCCAGAGTTTTTCCTTCTCGGCTTTCTCCTTCTCCAGAAACTTCTTTTTATATCACACAAAGGTTCTGGGCCAATGAGTGGCATTCGTGCGCCCTCTTTGTCTAGTGTATTGGCCTCTTCATTTATTTCGATGCCCAAATGGCTGGGAACCCAGATTAAAAAGACCTTATTTTTCTTACCTACCTCATTGAGTTTGTTTCGGCATTCCCAAATTTATCTGAAGAGATGAAGTAGGAGCTCAGTGCTTTAATAGCAGCTCGACTATCTGAGTGAATAGCTATATCGTACTATTGATAGTTTCTTTCTAGATTTCTATCTAGACATATTTCAAAAGCTACAAGATTTCCGCTTGAAAAAAGCTCACACAGGAGCCTAGCAACAGTGCACACTTGGTACTTGCCCCTTATATCCCAGCGCCAACTCCAGTAGAGGTTTCAGAACCATGTGTATACCATTTTACGGCATTTTCTTTGAGGTTATAGTCTGTATATTCCCGTTTTAATTGCCTCTTTTACTTAGCAATATTCTGAAGTTTTGTCAGTACTTACTGTGTTGGTCATTCTTGAAAGGAACATGGAATTTCAATCATCTAAAGTTGACATCATGTCAACCTTATGTCTAAATCATAGAGATAGGATAGTATATTTATTTGTTTCTCATTTGTAAACGTCAGTTTCCAAAAACACAATATTAATCAAGGAAGTTTATTTTTTCAAGTCACTTCTTCTTCTTTGGGTACCATCTCCTATTGTCGAAGGTTGGCGATCAATAAGGCAATTTGGACTTTCGAAACTGCGGCGCGGAACAGCTGCGGTGTGGTTTGTCCGTACCACTTTCGGAGGTTTTGAGCAATGAATCCCTCCTCCGTCCAGGACCTCTCTTACCTTGAATCTTTCCCTGGATGATCAACTGCAGCATAGAGTACTTATGATTGCGCATGAGGTGTCCGAGATATTCTAATTTTCTAACCTGGATAGTGTGCATTAATTGCAATTCACTATTTACTCTTGCAAGCACCTCCTCATTCCTCACTCTGTCCATCCAAGAAATACGCAGCATTCGTCTATAAGTCCACATCTCAAATGCGTTAATACGCTTCGCTGTTGCTTCTGTCAAAGTCCACGCTTCCATGCCATATAGCACTGTTGGAAAAACGTAGCATCTCAGAATCCTCTTCCGAAGTTCGATATTGAATTCTCTGTTGCAGAGGAGTGGTTTCATCTTTATGAAGGTTTGCCGCGCTTGTTCTATTCTACTCTTAATTTCTACTTCTTGTCTCCAGTCTGAGTTCATTATCGTTCCTAGGTATTTATATCTGTCGACCCGCTGAATTTTTTCGCCATCCAGTCTTATTTCCGTTACCATATGTTGTTCTTTTCGACTGACTATCATGTACTTGGTTTTCAGGGGATTCATCGCTAAACCATATCTACTGCTACATATTTGCACACAATCAAACAGTTTTTGTAAGTCTTCTATACTCTCGGCCAACAACAGAGTGTCATCGGCATATCGGATATTGTTGATTAATATGCCGTTGATCCAGATGCCCTCCTTTCGGTCTTTCAGTGCCTCCGAGAGAGGATACATCCCTGTCTCACTCCACGCTGCACCTCTATATCCTCTGTTAGCTGAGATTCCACTGCTACATTGGCCCGTTGTTTCCAATAAAGATTAGCAATTATATTTATATCTTGCTGGTCTAGACTCAGCTCATTCAAAATGTTTATGAGTTTATCATGTTTGACAGTGTCGAAAGCTTTTCGGTAGTCAATAAACCCGATGTACACGTTCTTATTGATATCTCTACAGCGCTGGACAAGTACATTCACAGCAAACAAAGCTTCTCTTGTTCCCATGCCATTTCTGAAACCAAATTGAGATTCAGTGAGGGCTTCTTCACATTTCCTATATATTCTATTATGGATTATTTTTAAGAAGATCTTCAGGGTATGACTCATCAAGCTAACAGTTCGATAGTCGTCACAACTTTTCGGATGAGCTGTTTTGGGTATAGCCACAAATGTAGACTTGAGCCATTCCATGGGAATATGACCAGACTGATAGATCGCGTTGAACAGATCCACAAGTATATTGATATTATCTTCATCTATCAGCTTTATGAGTTCCGATGATATCTCGTCCGGTCCAAGTGCCTTGTTATTCTTTGACAATTTGACTGCGTACATCACCTCGTCTCTAGTTATAGAAGGTGCTGGTTCCCTGGAGGTTATATTAATGTCCGCCCTCTGGTCTTGAAAGAGTTTCTGTATATGATTTTTCCAGTGGAGTAGGCGCTCTTCTGTGGTGACGAGGTGCTTTCCACTGTCATCTATCAAGTTTCCAAACTGTCGTCTTCTACACTTGCCACACATTTCCCTTATTTTCTTATGCATGTTCCGATTGTCATATTTTTTAGCTAGTTCTTCGATCTCATCGCATTCCCCCATAATCCACATCTCCTTGGCCTCTCTGACCTTTTTCCTAATAAGTTTCTGTTTTTCCTTATACTCCCTGGGATTATTCTTCAGTTTTCGTCTTTCATCCATCAAAATAAGTATCTCGGAGGTCATCCATTTCTTTTTTGGTTGGATGGTTCGGGGTCTCAAATATTCGCTATTTATTTGTTTCATTGTGTCCTTGACCACTAACCACTTTTCATCAATATCACCTGTTTGCATGCTTTCTCGTCTGCACTTGAGCCCGTTGTTTATCTTCTCAGTGATTGCTTCTTTAATATCAGGTTCCCTCAATACATTTAAATCAATCCGTTGTTTATTTATGGACTTCTTTGTTCTTTTAAGTCTTAGATTGATGGTGGCTATCAAGGGGTTGTGGTTCGAATGAACGTCAGCACCGGGATATGTTTCAATGTTTCTGATACAGTTCTTATATCTCTCATTTATCAGAAGAAAGTCTATTTGATTTCTTATAATTCTTTCTGGAGAGTCACCTGGGGATGACCATGTGTACAACCTTCTTTTATGATGTTTAAAGAACGTGTTAGAAATGACGAAATCATGCTCAGCACAAAATTGTACCAACCGATCTCCCCTTTCATTTCTCTCGCCAAGCCCGTATGCTCCAACATAAGGTTCCTCATTTCCCTTTCCCACTTTAGAGTTGAAGTCACCCATAACGATAGTTAGATCAGAATTTCTCAAAGATTTAAGAAGCTTCTGGATACTTTCGTAAAATTCCTCCATCACTTGGTCATCTTTATCAGCAGTGGGAGCATAAACCTGAATGATATTAATATTCATTGGCGTCCCAGAGAGCTGCAACATTATAATTCGATCAGACACCGAAACGACATCATGCACATATCGGCTCAAAGCTTTCTTCATTATAAAACCTACTCCATTTCTATGATGTGGTTCATTGTTACCGGAATAATAAACAACCTCCTCATCTCTTATGATTTTTCCCACTCCCGGCCACCTCATCTCACCTATTCCAAGCACATCCAGCTGAAGTCTATCCATCTCTTGTATAACATTTTCTAACTTTCCCGCTTCAAACAAGCTGGTAACATTCCAAGTACACAATCTCATCTTCCACCCGGGGATTCTTAGCACCCTCTGCCCATTTAAGAGCTGCCGGGGACTGAGGGCCATATTTCTATCACCTATTGCCATATTGATTATACTAGGGAACAATAGTGTGGTAGTTTCCCCTTGCTTTCCACACTGCAGTACTACAACCGGTTGAATCACAATAGATTGTCGCCTGTAGTCGTCCGAATCAGTCTTTAGGGAAGTCATTCTTCGATAGCCTGAATTCGGTAATGCATAGCTGCTACCCTACACATGCTAGTTTTGGTCCGCCCCGGGTATTTAATTTCCCCGGTACCACCTAGGATCTAGGAGGCATTCCCCTATCCGCCACCCGGGGAGGCGCCTGATGGGGGACTAGCAACCCCGCACAGGGGTCACTAACTTGTCACTAACTTGTAAAATTGACAGTTAACTTGTAAAACTTTTACAAGTTAGTAGCATTATTTACATTGAAAGTTGTCAAGTACTTGCTTCTAATTTAATTTATTCTTCTAATCTCAGAGTTCCTGGAACAAATGTATTCTCAATAAACGTTCTCAAACTATTCAAAAACGATATTCGTACCTTGTTTTATTCGTATCTATTCGCTTTCCTTTTCACGTAGGTACTTGCTTCTAATTTCATTTATCCTTCTAATTTTATCGTTCCTGGAACAAATAATTTCAGCAATAAACGTTATAAAAGTATTAAAAACGATATTCATACCTTGTTTCATTTGGATCTGGCCTTTTTCGTCAGAAATTAGCAAATATTCTCGAAGGACTTCCCTCTCGTAAAGCCACTGACAGTTGTCATAATTTTCCGATGTCATAAATAATCATAAATAGCTTACGACATTTGCGACAAATTATTGAGATTTTTTTGGAATTTATCTCACCTTTTTACAAACGAGAAACAAATAAAATATAAAACAATACACGCAAGGTAACGGGTTTTACTGGCTCAAGGAGGTAACTGACTCGCCTGCGGCTCGTCAATTATATCCTCCATTCGCCAGTAAAAACCCTCTTACCTTGCTAGTAATGTTATATACTATATTTCTCGATTGTCTAAATTGACTGAATCTCAAACTGCACCTCTCGTAATTCCGAGAAAATTCTCATCGAGTAGACTTCATTGATATTCAGCGCAGTCAGTAACTTCCAAGTGAATTTTTTCCAAATAATTTCAAGTCTGAATCAACTCCGAAATGCCCAATCGCTTCTGAACGATAATAAAAAGTTTCTGCACCTCCGCTGTAGCTGGAAATCTGGACAATATAAATGTGCGAGACATCGCATTCCGAGAAAGTGCCGTCCTGAAAAATTCAAACAAGTTGAGAGCATGACAGGTAACACGTTTCCGCATCATCGGGCCCATCCGTGCTTCTGCGCTGAATCATTAATTTTTAGGGAATATAATAAGGCATACTTCAAATTCGAATGTCGTAGATATTCTCATTATTTTCACTGGAATTTCTGACTGAGAGATGAGGTGGGATATTCTTCGTTTTTGATGGATTTTTTTTCGTATTTATTCCAGCTCAATGTCTGGCGTGAGCATTAAGATTAATGGATATAGAAGATAAATTTCTTCATAAAGAAATTGATTTGTTACGTTGTTTACAGGGTGGGCAAAATTCGTTGTCTACTGAAGAGATCTCGAGAACCATAGCAGCTAGAAGAAAACTGAGGAAACATTTTACGGCTCTTTTTTCCCGACTAACTCAAATCTGAAAACAGATCCAACCTATCTTTCATAGATTTTGAGTTATCAACAAAAGTTGAGATTTTGTCATTTCATTGATGCTGAATAACTTGTTTGAACTCGTATCTGTTGTTACATTCTACAGGCACTTTCTTGAGAGTAATTCAAACATGATATGACTGATTTGTAAGTCAAGCCATTTTCGAAAAATGACAAGGTGTTTTGATTTTCCATATGTTAAGTATAGTTGAATGTTTTCTTATCTGGCTCCAAAAGTTTTGCTAATTTCAAAAATGATTTTCCTGTTATTCGATTCAGTTCTGAATTAATTATAAGATAGGTTGAGGTATGACGAGTAATTATATTGAGAAAACGAATATTCAAATTTAAATATCTTGAAAATTATTGATTACAAGTTCATGAGAATTGAACTTACAAATGAAATGGTATTGAATATTATTTGTAATACTGTGAAATAAAAATTATTCAATCAACTAGTTTATTAATAGAAACTATTTATGGTCGAGATACCTTCAGAGGCCAACGATGGATTATTAAACGGGTAAACAATTTAAAATTAAAAAAAAGTTAATTCGATGGTTCAGATCATGCGATCCTCTTGAATTGCATGAACATTCAGTAAGTATATCAATTTTCATTCACAAAATGAATTTCACTCAAATCGGATATTTTGGAATGGAAATATAAATATTCTTCTTTTCAATATTCCAATTGGTTCTGCTAACACTTTGGCCACAAACATTTGTTATGAAGCTTTTATTATAATCATTATTATTATTATTATTATTATTACAGCAGATTGTGGATTGAGAACATGGGTTCTATAAAATCCAATACATATAAAGAATAATTAACAAGGCAAGGCAAGGCATCTTGCATGTGACCGCAAAATTTCATTTCGATTGGTTTCATTTTGTCTGAGATATTGAGGATCAAAAGTTTTTAATGGCCTCATTTAGAAAACACCCTGTACAATTTGGCTGGTTAACGAACTTTACCGCGGCATTTGGGAACCGAACTCACACTGAAAATCTCAAGTCTCTAGGATAATCCCTTCGAAAGTTATCATGCTTACGGCCGGTCAGCTCCACGGACAGAATTGAATTTTTCCACGGATTCGTCATCAGGGAGTCGAACCCTATCGTTTGAGACCATTTTCGGCTCAAAATTCGATAAATACTGACATTTGGATATAGTACTCGTTTAAGTAGAACGAGCGCTTAAAAAAGCATTTCAAATTATGATCACTTTGAAACCATTCAACGGATTGTGCCTATATTCAAATTCAATCGGCATATTAAGATCCTTATCTAGGCATGATATAAAACAAGTGTAGTCAAATAATTTCTGAAAAAATATTATTTACGTTAGACGTGGCAATGCTGCTTAACATACACCGAGCGAACGAACCCAGTAGCCAGAAGCGATAAATAAATAAATTAAAAATAATAATAATAATAAATGAACTAAAGTTTATCTATCTATCTACGATCTAGTTGTTGCAGAGTTAGCGTCTCACTGTCGAGATAGATGTTACGCATTATTACAAAACAATGAAGATTGTGAAATACAGTGTTTTTACTCGTGAAGTTTATTATACAGTTAAAAAAAAGTCTAAAATCTCAGGAAAGAGATCAATAATTGTATAAATCTCTCAAACCCACATTTGGTTTCGACGACCGGAACAGAAACAACAAGTTTCCACACGAATAAGCTCATCCGAATTCTCTGTACCAAATCATCAATTTCCAGAAAAGATAATAAGGCACACTTAAAATTCGAGTACCATAGATATTCTTATTATTTTCACCGGAAAGATTCCCGGAGAGAGAAAGAAGTGGGAAATTATTCCTTTATGATGAATTTCTTTTCGTATTTATTCGAGGTCGGTTTCAGCCAGAATTCAGATTAATGGATTACTTCCAATCTCTAGGGAGTTTCTAAAAAATGACCTCTTTTAGGATGCTCCTTTTTTAAACAACAACCGGGGGAAATGAAAAAATGATAGGTGATTACGGAAATATTCAGACCTAATTCATTCATTATTCACTTGCAGCCGTGGTTTGAAAGTCCTATTATCTTTGATTATTTCTTCATTGTTGATCAGAGTGACAATCAATAGACCAGATACATTTTTGACTGAAAAGCTTTTCATTTCTCACAAACATTTATTTGACATACCTTATATAATTTTTTATATAGAGTAACAAATACATATAAACAAGAGCAGAACCGGCTCATTCGCCATTTTGTATCTCAAAAGTTGAACTATCGGAATGGTTCAGAAATGTCCTCCTTTTTTTATTTTGTACTTTATGCTTTATTCGTAATATAGTGATTAACTGGTAGTCTCCATTATTGTACTGAATTGCTGACGATGTAGGATACAACCAACGTGAGGTGTGTAGATTCAGTATTTTTATCATAGAATTCATTTTTTATTGATCAACCTTTTGATTTTTTTTTTTTCATTTTTTGTCATTTTTCACATATTGTGATGAATGTAATACGAACTTTATCAATTTCACTCGAATCGGATATCTTGTGATGGAAATATGAATATTCTTCTTTTCACTTTTCCAATTGCATTATTCTTGCTTCTGTTAACCTTATGGCCACAAAATTTTGCTTGAAACTCATTATGAGTATCTTGCATGGGGCTGCAAAATTTCATTTCGATTGGTTTCGTTTTGTTTGAGATTTTGAGAAACAAAAATTTTGAATGGATATATATGGAACCCGTTGTTCGATTTGGATGGTTAACGAACTAAACCGCGGCATTTGGGAACCGAACTCACCCTGAAAATCTCTAGGACAATCTCTCCGAAAGTTATCGTGCCAAAGAACCATCCAACGGACAGAATTGAATTTTACCATGGATTCGTCTTCAGGGAGTCAAACCCTATCTTTTCAGATCATTTTCGGCTAAAAATTCGAAAGTACTCTTTCAAGTAGAACGAGCTCTCAAAAAAAATTCATTCAAATTCAAGAAAGGTGTATTCAATACATTTCGTTAAAAGCGGAGAACTCACTGAGAATGCTAATCAAAGACTCATAAACTCGATATATAAAAAAATCATAAAATAAATAAATGGATGACTGAAACAAGATAACCCCGTTATGACATAAATTCCCGAACGTGACCATCAATCCGATGATGATAAAAATCATACCAACTATTGACGAAAAATGAAAGCCCGAATATAAAACTAGTAGTTTTTGTAATTAAGTTTTTAATAATTTGTGGTCGTTATAGAGTGATATTCAGTATAACAACTGTTGTAAATAACTCACAATTTAAACAATTTATAATTAATCGAAATCTTATACAGGAGAGACACAAAGACCTTCAGAGATAAGAAAACAGGAACATAAGAACAACATCAAAAATAGAGCCATTACAAGATCACAAATCGCTGATCACGTATGTTCAGATAGCGGAGATCATATGATGAATTGGAACAACACCAATATCCTAATGAAGGAACCTGATAATTATAAAAGGAAAATTAAGGAATCCACATGTATTTTGTTGGATGAAGTAGATAATTTGGCCAATTGTTCTGTTGGATTAGATCGTATCTGGGTTGATTTATTGAGGAAAGAAATGACATCAGGAAGTTTCAAAATTAAATTAATCAACATCTCTATGTATTGACAACTTTCAATGTCAATTACACTGCAATTGACAAGTTTGTCTGAAGAAGGTGTCTAATATAAACACCGTAACATTACATTGTCTTTTCATTTATTTCCTTTTCCAGTTTTACTGTTAGGCAACATTTTTTTCAAGACCAATTTGCTCCTGACAAATAAGTGTAAAGATTCTCGCAGGACCACTTCATCTTAATTAAATTTTTTTAATTATTTCTGTTTCAAAGACTGGGAGTGGAAACCTAAAAAGTTTTTTGAAAAATTTGTAATTTGTTGAACAAACCCATTTCTATTCTATTCAATTCTATTCAAAAAAGATTCCTTTTATACATTCAGTTAAAAAAAGGGAAAACTCACAGAGGATGCCAATGCTCCGACGTTGTTAGTTCAGAAAGGGCGAAATATGAAACCGACGATGTGAATTCAACACCTGAGAACTTTTTTCGAGTTCGGAGCAAGCCACGAGGAAAACAATTTTCACTGAAGACCGCACAAGCGCGCACCTTCAAACGACGACCGGCAAACTGGAGAATGCGGGAAATACAAAAGGGGTGCTTTCCTAGGGGTGCTGTAGCGCAGAATCTTTCGATTTGTCGGTTATCACGCGGTTTAACATTTAAAAGTTCAATGCTCGGAAAGAATTTTCATTGGAATGGTGAATACTTGAATAGACATAATAGTTTTTCAAAATAGAATTCGAAATTAAAATGCGAGGCACGAAGTAGGGATATTTTAACTAGTGTAAGAATAAACCTTCCACTAATTCAATGATATAAAGATGAAATGAAACATGTTTCCTCACTGATATAGAGGATTTTCCAATAAGAGGTGTTATTTTGAATAGCCCGCTATTCGTTAGATGTCAGCTGTAATTTTTTGACATTAGATAGGTAGAAACTACGCCAATAATAAAAAGGGAACCATACATGCTTCAAGAAAGAATTGAAATTATTGAAATTCGCTATAAAAAGGGTGAAAATTTGGCAGTGATGGTTCGTAAAACTCGAACATTTTGGGTCGTCGTGAAGCACCTTGTCGGACCGCAATAAAGAAATTGGTGGAAAAATTCGAGCTGTGGGACAAGTAAGTGAAAATCAATACGTTATTGGAATAATCATGGTTTTGTTACTCAATTAATATGAACACTCAAGTGGAATGTGCAGAAAGTTTGATTTATTTGAAACGTAGATAATATTTCAATTCAATTTTGTAATATGATCAACTTCATTATATGTTTAAAATCATACTTTCGATTGTACTATTCTTCTCAAAATGTTATTAGAATTATTTCAAAATTTGTAAATTGAATTTTTACACTCAATTTGGACCTACGTGGGTCATGTGCATAACATGATGTAAGCCATGTAAGCCATGGGACTGAAAGTTCTTGTAATCCCTCAGCAAATAGTATAAACTTTTTGCTTCGGGATTAAAAGTGCCACTTGAATAGCCCGCTATTTCGGTTCACGTTTAAAGCTGTCATTTTTTGACATTTGACAAGTAGAAACTACGCCTATAATAAAAATGGAACGATACACGCTTTAAAAATGCATGGAAATCATTAAAATTCTCTATAAAAATAGTGAAAATTTGGCAGAGACGGTTCGTAAAACTCGAACATTTTTGGGTCGTCGTGAATCACCTTGTCGGACAGCAATAAAGAAATTGCTGAAAAAATTCGAGCTGTTGGGACAAGTTAGTGATGCGAAGAATAAAATCCGTGCACGTCGCTTAAGAACAGCCGATAATATTGCTGCTTTAGCCGAAAGTGTTGAAGAAAACCCAGGTTTGTCCATTTCTCGTCGTTCTTTTGAATTGGGCATTCCACAAATGTCATTACACCGTATTTTGCATAATGATTTGGGTCTTAAGGCTCATGAAGTTCAGTTAACCTTACGTGTCGCGCAAGCAATGAAACCATTGATATTTTGCGGGAAAAGTTTCCGGACCGTGTTATCCCTCAAAGAGGTGATCACAATTGGCCACCGAAATCTTGTGATTTAACACCTTGCGACTTCTTTCTTTGGGACCACGTGAAAGAGCAGGTCTACGCCAATAGCCCAGCGTCGATTCAAAACTTCAAAGATGGAATTCGTGAGACTATCGAGGACATAGGGCAGGCACTTTGCGATTTGGTCATGGAAAATTTGGTAAAAGGATATGGTACTGTAAACGTGGTCGTGGTGGTCATTCTCCTGATGTTATTTCCCAGTATTAACCTCATAGCTTCTTCTTTATAATGGAATAAACATCCGATCATTTATATTGGAAAATGGCATTTTTCTTTGAATACCAAAATAACACTTCTTATTGAAAACCCCTTTAAAGAGAAGAATAGAATATTATAGCAACTAATGTAATTAATAATTAATTATGTAAATTGACGCCCATGATGTAATACACCGAAAATTCCTCAATTACCCGAATAGGCCAGAATATTGTGACAAAAAAAGAACCTTCTAAAACCCAGCGGTTATTAAAGAAAAAAATAATGAATTCAACTTTTCATTTCAGAGCTATCTCCCGAATTCATCATAATTTCAATTAAGTTTTAATTATATTCACCTGATTCAGCGGCGAATCTCACGTTGCAGAACGCTGTAGACCTCGTGGAAAATTCGTCAGGAATTCAATGCGTAAAGCGACTCAATTTAAAAAAACGCGTGAGGTAGGCCATTCAAATGGGCTATCTCGAATATGTCAGACCATTAGTCCTATGTTGTAACATAATAATATATGCCATATCGTGACTGGAGCGGAGAGTACATGAGCTGAGTTCCTCCTTTCATGCTTTCCCGAAAAGTCGCAAAATTGGCAAGAGTTACGACCTCAACGTTCACTTTTTATGTCGGGAGTAATGAAAAGATTAGTATGCTTTCGGTATGTTACGTGCCCATCGGATGGGAATTTTATTTTACGTAAAGAAAACAATTTATTCCGTTTTAAAATGGAATATGTTGTTCATCAACTAGTCGACATGTAGGATGAATCTTCAATTTGTAAATCGCTTCTACAATGCTTGAACTCACTTCGGAATAAGTTAACACAAGTTTCTGATTATTATTCCAATGTTTGAGTTGATTTTTAGGAGAAACTAACACTGTTTAAACGTGAAAGTAAAACAATATAAAAACATTAAACTTGAAAACGCCATAAAAAACTTCTTTAAAAAAGTTCATAGTGAAAATAAGTACTGATTTTCTCAGTTAATCCGCAATAGTACAAGAACTAGCACATTGAAGTATAATTTTTTTCAATGATTTAACACGCACAAGCACAAAACAACTCTCACATCATTTCTGTAAGTTACATAATTCTAGAGTTATTGCTGTTTGAACATGATTCTTATTAAAAGTGATAAATAAAAAACCTCAGTACTGCACTTTCGATAATTTTCAATGATCAAACAAACAAATTAATCATAAAAAATTGCTCAAAATAGCCGCCTCTGCTCTGTAGACAGGCAGTGGCCTTCATGACGACCTGTCTTGTGTCTTTTGCTCGCGTAGTGATCATGTTCAAGCAGCAATAACTCTCGAATTATGGAACTTACAGAAATGATGTGAGTGTTGTTTTGTAGCTTGTGTCCTTGCGTGTTAAATTATTGAGAAATAATTATACTTCAATATGCTAGTTCTTGTACTATTGCGGATTTACTAAGAAAATCAGTACATATTTTTACTATGAAATTTTTTGAAGAATTTTTTCATGGCGTTTTCAAGTTGAACGTTTTTATATTGTTATACTTCAATGAAAGGTTGTAGTATCATCTTTCAAAAAACATCACATCTGTAGGACCTTTATGTCCAAAGAAATCGATGTTATTTGGAATGGTCAACGAAAATCAAAAAGTAGATTTAAAACGGGGGTTACTCCAAAACTAAGGGGGTAAACTTTCAAGTTTGGGTGTTTTTGTCGATAATATTAGGTATATTTGATAACCTTAAATTATCGTGACCAAACACACTGTATAAAACTAGGTAAAACTCATTTCCTATATTAGTTTATAAGTATATGGGGAGAGTATATTTTACCCTTTCTTTTGTCTAACTTTTTACCCCAATACAGCGATACCAAACTTTTCAAGTTTGAACGCTATCCAGTGGTTTGAAGAGATTGTGTTATGAAAGAGGTGTAACAACGGAAATGAAATAGAAGATGACAAATGAAATTATTTCTGTTTCCTACATCAGGTTCTGAATTAATAATTCTGAATTAGTCTTGAAACAATGTAAGGAAAGGCTTGTTCTAAATGTTTAATAGTTGTTAGTTCAGAATCGGTTTAGATTTGATTCAGAACTAGCTATGATTAGTCTTTTGTGAGTTCGAAAAATTTATTTGAAAAAAGCATAAATTTTAGGTGAACGTAAAAACTAAGGAACTAAAAAACTAAAAACTGAGACACTAAGAAACTAAGAATCTAAAAAACTAAGAAACTGAGTAACTAAAAAAACTGAGAAACTGAGGAAATGAGAAACTAAGGAACTAAGAAACTAAAACACTAGGAAACTCAGAAACTAAGAAACTAGGAGACTGAATTTGATTCAGAACTAGCTTTCATGATCTTTTAGTGAATTGAAAACTTGATTGAAAGCAGCAGGGTCACAGAAGTGTTGTTGTGGCCCCTCGATTGGCAACCACTGCCCTAGGAGTGCTATACACGTAACCGGAACTACCTCATCATCGGTAATTAAGGATAACGTTTTCAGGGTTTGAATGTTCTTCGTTTGGACACCCCCAACGTGATTGCGTTTCTTTCTAGGGTCAACAAATTGCCGCAAAATGCGACCCAGTAATATTTGCCGATCACGTCAATGACCTAGGTGCGTTCCATAAGGTGGGAGGCCGGGCCACTTCCAGTCCAGGTCTTTCTCTAATCCCGTCACGTAGCCCATGGGATAGGCTACCACCTCCGGAGCATTACTTAATTCCGGACATTAGGGGACTGAGTATTGGCACAGTTTTTATAGTTTGTCCGGGGATCTGTAATTCGAAAGCTGGTAAGATTCGGGATGGAAAGTTCAACTTTGAATCATTGTTTTTTTGTGTATTTTGTACCTATCATTCTACAATTTAAAAATGATCCAGTGGGGAAGGGAGTCAACTTTGGAAATAGAGCCAGTTTTCAGTGAATGTAGAAACTAAGAAATTAAGAAGAAAAATACAGAAAAGCTAGGAAACTAAGGAGCTAAAAAAATAAGGAGCCGAGAAACTAAGAATTTAAGACACTGAGAAACTAAAAAACAGATTCGGTATGTTCCAGCTCCAACAGAACTAGTATACGCATAATGAGTTGTTTCGTACTTCGGGTCCTGAATTGGTCTTGAATCAATGTGAGAACGGGCTTGTTCTCAATGTCAGATCGGAATTGGTTCAGAATCAGTTCAAATTTGATTCAAAACTAGTTATTTTTATTTCTTTGTGAATTGGAAAACTTGACTGAAGGCAGCAGTGTCATAGAAGTCTTGTTGCCACCCACGATTGGGAACCACTGCAATACACGTAACTGGAACTATCTCATCTTCGGTAATTAAGGATAGGCTCTTTCTTTAGTCTAAGTATATTATGCTTAGACTAAAGAAACAGACTCTTTCTTTAGCCTTTCCTTAATCACCTATGATGAGATAGTTCCAGAAAAAAGAAATATATGAAAAGGATAATGTAACGTTTCAGTGTCTATATCAGACACCTTCTTCTGAGGAACATTGTCCTTTTCATTTATTTCCTTTTTTTAATTTTACTGTTAGGCAATAATTTTTTCAAAACCAATTTGCTTTTAACAAATGTGGAAAGATTTTCACGAGAGCATTTCATCTTAATCAAATTTTTTTTCGCCGATCTCGAAATAAATGTGATTTTGATGTGTACGAAATTGATCATTAATGATCCATTTTAAAACTAAATTTCTGGCTATTCTAATGTGCAATCCTCATGGCAACCGTACACAAATTATACAGAAGCTCTACGAGAAATGTCAAAACCCTACTGGAACATAGATACATAGACATTTCATTATGTCAAATGTAAGTCTTGTGCAGAATGGTAATGTATTTCAATCAAGAATTCATACATCATATTGAGATCGTCGGAAAAATCTTGTAATCCACTCGGTTATTAATCGAGCGACTGTTGGACCATAGTAGTTGTCGTTAATAACCTAGTTGATGAATAACTATTAATTGTTTATGTTTCAGAGACTGGGAGTGAAAACCTAAATGGTTTTTCGGAAACACAAAATACTCAATAGGTATAAAAATAGAGCAAATCAATCTAGTGATGACCTGTCACAGATTCTAATACACACATATGAAGAGTTAACAATCGTTTGAACTGAAAAATACGCATCATAAAATTATGAAACAATAGTCACGTTTTAATATCCAATCGAACAACACTGTTATAGAAGAGCTGAATCGATATCAGATAAATACATATCATAAAGCCAGAAAATAAAATATTATTCCAATTCAATAGAGTCAGATAAACCGCAAATTACAAAGATCCAACATTAATTCGAGAGAAAGAAATATAGCTATTAATTGACACTTACAATCTCGAGGGTTCCATTATTTCCCAATCGAGATGTACAGATAGCTTTGGGAGCTCCTCCGATCACCAATAATAATTCAATGACCTTTTTCCTTGGAAATACAATGGTTCTAAGTTCTAAGGCTATCGATCCAATCCAACTTTTGTTTCGCTGTTCCTTCCGTCTTTTCTCAATAATTAAGATGTTATTAGCTGGCACTTTGATAATCTTGTGTATTGAAAGTTATTCTTTCAAACGGCCACATGTAAAGGTTCAAAATTTACATCTAGAGAAATAAAAGAAAAATTTGTCAAATCTAATATCATGTAAGATGTAGATCTCCAGACAAAATATATATTATCTAACTGGAATCATAGTTATCGAAATAAGAACGTTATTATTGCTTGGTCCAATTATTCTCAAAATTGTAAATATGATCGAAGATAGAAATCGAAATCCGGTCAGGTCGAAAGGCTACTTAATAACGGTGCTGAGAATGTGCAAAATATTGGGAAAATCATTAAAGGTAAAACGATTCGACAAATATCGCTGAAATATTGAGTACATACAATAACATGATAGCGAGAAAAAAAAGAAGATGCAAAGATAATAAAAATAACAGTTATTATTGATCAAGTCAAAAGGCCATCGACCGATACAAAGATATTTTTCCATAAGTTCTTGCTTGCTCTATGATTCTATCTAATGCATAATAGCACATATTGGCAAAAAAATGAAGATATACAGGGTGTCCTGTAATTATACCGACAAATTTCTAGTGGACATTATAGATCATATTTTAGACAGATTCGACCCAAATCATATAATGCAAAATTGCTTCGTTGAGGAGCTAGTGCCCTTTGAAGATGACGTCCTGTCCACACTTTTGCCACATATTCGCAAAAACGGAGTCACATAAAGTGCTGAAAGTTTACACATTGGCTAATATCAAAAATACGCATGGATTAGATTGAGTGCTTTTCTTCATGTCAAGCACAATCGTATAATTTGGGGGGGGGGCGAAGGGTATTTGTAGTTGAAACTTTTTTAACTTTCATTATTTCGCGAGATTTACATCATATCATAAATTCTGATGTTTTTTCTTGAAAAACGATACTCTTGTACAACTACGCCCAGATGCAGCATTTCTGAAAAAAATAGATTTGAAATTTTCTCTCTTTCACTAAGTACTTTAGAGTTAGTTAAATGATAACGATAAATTTTTTCTCAGAAATGCTGCATCTGAGCGTTATTAAACAAGAGCATCTTTTTTCAAGAAAAAACATCAGAGTTTATGAATATGATGTAAATCTCGCGAAATAATGAAATTTAAAAAAGTTTCAACTAAAAATACCCTTCGCCCCCCTCCCTAAATGATACGTTTGTGCTTGACATGGAAGAAATGCACTCAATCTAATCGATGCGTATTTTTGATATTAGCCAAGGTGTAAACTTTCAGCACTTTATGTGACTCTGTTTTGCGAATATGTCGCAAAAAAAGCGGACAGGACGTAATCTACAAAGGGCAATAGCTCCTTAACGAAGCAATTTGCATTATACGATTTGGGTCGAATCTGTCTAAAATATGATCTTTAATGTCCACTTCCACTAGAACTTTGTCGGTCTAATTACGGGACACCTTGTATATGATGAATATGCATAATTTTTCAGAAATATTAGTTTCACCAGAAATATAATAACAATCGATATATTCAAGAGCTGTGTGCAAACGTAAGAAATGTACCTGAATAATTTCAGCAAACAATTCGAACAACTTGAATGGTTCTTATTGAAGTCTAGGGTTCAATATTATTCGAATCGAAAGAGACGCAACATCCATTTTTCGAATGACTTCATTGAATAATTTATACCAATTACCTAATTGCTAAGTGGTCGAATCATCAACTTGGCTTTATTTCAATGGAAAGCCTCACATCGGTATGACTAGAGACATCAAATTCTTACATTATTCCTTGAGAATAGGATGGAATTTTGGTTTAGAACTTTCCTACAATAAAAAAACAGCAACTCCACTGAAAGTATTCTACTGTCTATCATTGGCCGTATCATTAGTTCCAGCTAGTTTTCACTTGATGGGAAAATTATTATGGATATACAAAACACTTCCGATACCATCAATGATAATTGATTTTCTGACTGATCTTCCCTATTTCTACTGGAACATATACATTTTCTACATAAGAATCAAGAAAATGGCGGAAATTGAGAATATACTAGACTCCTTAAAACGTTTTGACAACACCATCCACCCAATATACTACTCTATTCGCGAACATGTTATAAATTATTTTCTGCTTGGCATTGCTACAATAGCAATATCTACGCATGATATAATACAAGCAATAAAAATGAGAGAAATTTTCGATATAGTGAAAAGAATAATGCAACTAGATAGCAAAGTGACACATTATCATTTTTTACTCATTACCCTGCAATTATTGAATTGTTTAGGCAATAGATATTCTTCTTTGGAATGTTTTCTTCGTGACAACCAAAATGGAAGAGTCGAAAAAGAAATAATTTTTAGGCTCATGGTTACTCATTTGAAAATTTTGTATGAAATAGCAAATGCGTTCAATTCTATTCTCAGATTATTCTTGTTTTCGTTGGGATTTTTTAGCATAATAAACATGCTGAGAGTACTCAACGAAATGGTTTTAGAAAGTGGAAAATTTTTCTTGGGAACCGTAATCGATGTTTCATTCAACTTTGTTGATGTTATGGTGAGTTATTAGTACATATTTAGATCATACACCGAAAAATATTCCAGTTACCTAAAATGGCATATGATGTCTGATAGAAGTTGAAGAAAATTTGTTTTCCAAAGCTTCAGAAAGAGTACTTTCATGTTGATACACTCAGAACACCGTTTATTGTACCATTTAATTTTATTGCAGAAATATATGAAAAATGTCATTAAATATTTCTGGTCTCCTCATTTCCATAATAAATAACTAAATAAAATTATGGATTGGTTTCCAATTGACAATCCAAAACGCAAGAATACTATCTAATATCTGTCAAATAATACTCAACTTCAAAAACACCCTGTATAACGTGTTGAAATTGAAGTTGAAAAATGGTTCCTAATTGTAGATAATTTTATAAAAAATATTATTTCAAATAATGCAAACTATAATATTTCGGAAAACCATTTTAAAATATTAATACATTGAAACTTAATATCTTATTGAACTTAATTGGATTTAATTTAGTATAAATTGTATTATTTTCACAAAAAATCATTTCATGGTCTTTGAACTTCAATTAACAGAATGTTGCATAGTAGCAATAAAAATTTTGAAACATTTCCTTTTCAAACTTCTGAATTTAACGATTTTAAGTTACATCAACATTTCTTTCATCGATCATATTGAGCGACTTGAAAAATAAACTGTGCTTATTTGTATTTTCTAAGTGATGAAAATGAATTGAATGAAAACTTTTCTCTGAAATGTTTCAATATCTTTATGCGTTGTGGTGAAACGTATCGAAAAGTTATGTCTAGTGATATCAAGTTTTTTCATCAATATCTGAAATTAGGATGGACTTTTGGTTTGGATCCTTATCATGAAAAGAAAGCCCAGTTAATCAAAATATTTTCCTGCCTCTCTTTGACTCAATCACTAGTTTTAGCTAGTATTCATTTGATTGGAAAATTATTGTGGAACTATAGTAAGCTTCAAATCTCATCAATTGCCATTGATTTCCTGACTGATCTTCTATATTTTTATTGGAACATCCTGTTTTTTCACATCAGAATGAAGAAAATGGGTGAAATAGAAAATATTTTGGATGGCCTTGAGCGTTACGACAAAACTATACCTTTGAAATATTGTTCATTTCACGAAATTGTTATATATTTTATACTGCTTGGTACAATCAACCTTGGAGTTTCAATCCACGATATAATCAACGCTATCAAACAAATGGAATTTTTTATTTTAGTGAAAAGACTGATGCAACTTGATACTAGAGTGGCAACTTTTCACCTGATTATAATATGCATGCAACTACTAAATTCGTTCGGCAATAGATATTCTTCACTCATACATTTTTTGTCTGGAAACCGTAAGGAGACAGTTGAAAACAAAATAATACTGAAAGTATTGATCAGTCATTTGCAAATTCTGTACAGAACAACGGCTATCTTTAAAAATGTTTTCACATTATTCCTGTTTTCGATGGCATTTTCCTGTATTACATACATGCTGATAATACTGAATGAACTGATTGTGGAAATGCGATTGGTTTTTCTCAGAACACTGGTTGATGTTTCTAATTCTTCAATTCTTTTTGTGGTAAGCTGTTTCAAACAAATGAGCCCTCGATAGAATTTAATGAAAATACACTAATTTATATTCTGTTTTCCAAACACTATCATTGATAATTTATATCCATTGAATTTCTCTTTTGATCAAACTGTTCAATTTTTGGGTAAAAAAATTACCAAAAGTATTCCAAGGTTTTTGAATTTTATAAAACCTAAAGCCGCGTACACATCTGAGCAAAAGAGCCGAATGAGCATATCGCGCATCGCGCCGAATGAGCATTCAGATATGGACGGACAAAACGCGCCGAACCGAATGAGCGTTTATGCGGGCAATTTTTCTTTCCGACGCACGAACAGAATGAGCAATATGAGCATGACGTGTTCGGTGCCGCACAACGGATGTGACAGTTCAGTGCTTACGAACGTAAACGATGGAAAACTTGGGATGTGCTAGTGCCTCTTTCATAATTCTGTACGAGTTGCTAAAGAAAAAGAGACGACGGCGAACAAGATGGTCTTCACAGTTATATCTACTAAGAAGTCGAGACCGTAGCCTCAACAGCACTTTTTTATTACACGACATTCAAAGTGAGGGCGACGGCAGGCGATTCAAAAATTTTACAAGAATGTCAGAAGCAGATTTTTCATTTCTCCTGAATGAGATTAAAGACAAGATATCCAGACGAGATAGTTCCGAATGGCAATCCCTGCGGAAGAACGTTTAGCGCTAACACTGCGGTTTCTTGCAAGTGGCGATTCATTAACAAGTCTCCAGTATATGTGGAAAATATCCAAACAATTGATATCCAGAATTGTTTCCGATTGCAGAATATTTTTTTGTGATTGTTACAAGACCACAGAAGCGAAAGCTCGAAAAAATTTATTGGCTTCTGGTGCTGCTTTCCAGTCACAGGGGTGAGTTGCTCTGAGCAGCTCAGAGTTGCACCCGGACTGTTGTCTGTGTTTCAAAACAAAGGAATCCTTTGTTCTGGACCACAGATAATAGTCCCGGAGCGACTCACCCCCGTGAGTGGAAAGCAGCATGGGTGAGGATAGATATTCTGTGACAAGACGAAAATTATGAATATACAGTGCATCCTCGAGTGCATCCCATTTTGGGTGAGACAGCCAGGTTTCTAGCTTGTTATTTAAGATAGAGACTTGGGGTTTTCACGTTCCTTTCCTACATTCTTGTGAAACTGAAGTTGGTCTGATCAGATTTTGTTTAACTGTTTGCGTTGATGAGATACAAGGCGATTTTGGAAATTTATACTTTTCGCAACCCTCCTTTATCTCCGAAGTTATTAGAAATAATGCTGAGCTAAACACTTTCTGATACAGAATTCTGTGTAGAATACAGTGAGGAACTCAACTTTTTTTCGTGGTATGGTTTTGAAGATACGACCAGGCTGTCTCAACCCAAAATGGGATGCGCTATACTTTATTTTTGAACGCCATGTTCATCATATTTCAAAACGAATAATAAATGTGGCTCCCTCATATCGCACATTATATTTCAATCCATTTCTGTGTGAGTAATACAATTATTCAAATACGCCAACGAGGTGGAAAACGAGGTCAGAAAACTGATGGCTTTGAAGAATAAGTTAGATTAATCTAAAAAAAGACATTCCAAAAATGAACGAATGAAGTATGAAAAATAATATTGTACAAAAAATATAATTATAAAACAACAGAAACATAAATATCAAAGTTGACTACAAAATAAATGAAAACAATACATAATAAATCTGTATCATAAAATCAATTTTTACTATCCTAACTGAATAACATAACAGTCTCCTTCTGAATTTTGATTGTTTAGAAATAATTTCTAAACTATGGTTCATACACTACACTCCTATACTCATAATCTAGAAGAATACTAACTGATACTAATATCAATTACTCATTCGATTGCATTTCCATCCGAAAGTTATTGCGTCGAGAAAACATCGGAAAACATTCTCTCGTAGGTACCGAAGTAGAAACCAACTGTTTGGAGTAGTGGAGTAGAAAGTAATCAAAAGGATCTACTCCATTCGGAGTAACTGTGACAACCCGTCTACACTGAGCACGAATTTCCTTTGACGGACCGACAAATTTCGGATCGGCTCCGCGCAACATGAGCGCGCTCATGCTGTGCGTTTTGACCGTCCACATCTGAATGCTCATTCTGCGCGATGTGCTCATTCGGCTGTTTTGCTCAGATGTGTACGCGGCTTTTACCCGTCCACACTGAGCACGAATTTTCTTTGATGGATCGACAAATTGCGGATCGGCTCCGCGCAACATGAGCGCGCTCATACTGTGCGTTTTGACCGTCCACATCTGAATGCTCATTCTGCGCGATGTGCTCATTCGGCTGTTTTGCTCAGATGTGTACGCGGCTTAAAGTTGCATAGAAGTATTGAAATTTTCAAACATTCTCCTAGCAACTCTAAGTTATATCAACATTCAGTTTATCCAACGAATTGAGTGACTTGAATAATTAACATTGTTTATATTTGTTTTATTTGAGTGATGAGTAGGTATTCCATAAACTGTATATCCTACAAGGTTTCAAATTCATTTTGGTGTTGCTGTAAACATATCGAATAGCTATGACAAGTGACATCAATTTTTTTCATCGCTTCCTGAAATTAGGATGGACTTTTGGATTGGATCCTTATCATGAAAAAAAAGCCCAGTTAATCAAAATATTTTCCTGCCTCACTTTGGCCCAATCACTAGTTTTAGCTAGTCTTCATTTCGTTGGAAAATTACTGTGGAACTATAGTAAGCTTCGAATACCATCAATTGCCATTGATTTTCTGACTGATCTTCCATATTTTTATTGGAACCTACTACTTTTTCACATCAGAATGAAGAAAATGGATGAAATAGAAAATATCTTGGATGGCCTGAAATGTTTCGACAAAACAATACCTTTGAAATATTGTTCATTTCACGAAATTGTTATATATTATATATTACTCGGTACTATTATGTTTGGAGTTTCAATACATGATATAACCAACGCTATTAAGAAAATGGATTTCTTGATTTTAGTGAAGAGAATAATGCAAATCGATACCAAAGTGGCAGTTTTTCACCTTATTATAATGTCACTGCAACTATTGAATTCTTTTGGCGACAGATATTCTTCCTTATCTCGTTTTTTATATGAAAACCGTAAAGAGGGGCTTCGAAACAAAGTTTCACTGAAAGTATTGCTCAGGCATTTGGAAATTCTGTACAAAACAACAAATATCTTCAATTATGTATTCTCATTGTTCCTGTTTTTGATGGCACTTTCCAGTATAACATACATGCTAAGAGTTCTGAATGAATTGATTCTGGAAACTAGGTTGGTTCACTTCAAAACACTAGTTGATGTTTCCACTAGTACAATCCTTTCTGTGGTAAGCTGTTTTTATCGAATGAACTCCTTCGATAGAATTAATGAAATAACAACAATCCATTTTTTGTTTTCGAAACAATTACACAACACAGATAACCCAAGAGGCAGAAAATAAAAGCTGAATATATTTCTATACAATAACTCAAAACGGGAATTATCACCAACTTGTGATAAAGAGGTTAATTTTGACCCCCAAATTAGTTATTGTTTAAAACCCAGTAATTTATAATATACTCATACTTAAAATTAAGTTAAATAATATTATGTATGTATAAACCTTATCCTTCGTCTAAGATATGAACTCAAACCTAAGTACCGAAATGACGACTGTAGGTAAATATTGCTAGTTAGAAATTTACGAATCAAAAAGTACTGTCATTATCTAACCCTGCATTTTTTTATAGGACATATTTTTACAAATATGCGTCCGATTACTGTAGTTATCTAAAAATTATTCAACATAGATTTTCATGTGGCAATTGTGAAGTTAAAATCCAATTTAGTGTTTTGGCTTCAAATTTTCGACGAAATACCTAGTTATTTAATCAACTACGTTATTTTTATTATTTAGAGCGATTAATGGTCAAGATATTCGCTCCGCTCACGCGTTAATAGTTCGAGACCATTAGTCGCTCGATTGATAACCGAGTTTATTACAAGATTTTTCCGACGATCTCAATACGAATTTTGTATGAATTCTTGATTGAAATACATTCTCATTTCGCACAAGACTCACATTTGACATAATAAAATTTCTATGTATCTATGTTCCAGTTGAGTTTTGACATTTCTGGTAGTGCTTCTGAATACTTGTGAACGGTTGCCATGAGGATTGCACATTAAAATAGCATAAATTGGGCATTAAAATAGGTCATTAGTGATCAATTTCATACACATTGAAATCGCCCTCTATTTTGAGATCGACGGAAAAATTAATTAGTGTGTCTTTAAGAGTAGAAAAAATAGAACAAAGTAGATTCTACTTCCCAAAATTTTGATGCTACGACAAAAAAATCAAAATATCAAATGACGATTAATGAGAAAGAAAGAACCAATTATTTTAACCTAATTTCACCACCAATTGTCATATATTCTGTTTATCAATTAATGTAACTTGAGTTTCTATTTGCCAAACGAATTGTCTCCCCTGAATAATTGATATTAAATTTATATAATTGTTCTACTTCCCACTTCATCATTACCAACGCTTTTATTGATGTATCAGTTCAATTCCATATTATGGACACTCAAGTATGTCAAGTGACATCGAATTTTTCAACGAACTCTACAGTTTGTATTGAATCATGGCATCAGCGGAACCAACTCAAAGAAAAAAATTCTCATCCAAGTATTTTCTTGGATTTATTTGATTCATTCAATAGTTTTAGCTGTTGTTCATTTGGTGGGAAAAGTACTGTGGGGATATAAAAAGCTTCAAACGCCTTCTATGATGATCGATTTTTTGACTGATCTCCCATACTTTTACTGGAATTTTCTGCTTTTTCACATAAGAATGCAGAAGATGGAAGAAATTGAGAGTATAGTAGATGCTCTGAAACGTTTTGACAAAACATACCGAAGTTACTATTATGTATGTCACGAATTTTTCATATGTTCATTGCTTGCTATTATAATGTTGGTAACTTCTTTATATCATATAATCTACGCAATCCAAAGGACAGATTTTTTTCTTATAGTCAATCGACTGGTACAACTTGAATCTAAAATAACCACTTATCAACTAAGTATTATTGCTTTACAATTGTTAAGTTGTTTTGGAAATAGATATTCGTCATTTCGACGTCACATTGTTGAGGTGCATAAAGAAAGGTTTGGAAGAAAAACCATTTCGAAAATACATTATCATTTGAAAATTTTATATGGATCAACGAATACCTTCAATTCGGTCCTCAAATTATTTTTGTTCTCGATGGGACTCTCAAATATTACATATATGCTGAGAATACTCAATGAATTGGTTTTAGAATATGAATCGATCTCTTTGAAAACATTTGTTGGCGTCTCTTCTAGTTTGATCCTTTTTGTGGTAAGTTTTCACAAGTAGGTATCAGTTCAATCACGGCATTCATTTCGATGAAATATATTCGAATTTCTTGTAAAATCGTTCATAAATATAAAATAATACACATAATTATAATGATAGAAGATAGGGACATCATTTTTAGGAAGGTGTAGTCCGTTCACGAAAGTCTGAGCGCATAGTAGGCGTTTGTTTATTTATCTGAAGTTGGCAGTATTTGCTGTCATAACGTAAAATGAAGTCAATGTTGCTACCCGGCCTCGTCCGACGAGCTTGCGAGTTATCAGAGAACTCTATGCAATATTAATAACATTGCGTATCAATCTGACAAGAAAATAAACAACATTACCTAAAATGTCAATGAACACAGAGGACTATGCCAAATTTCCATGGCCAACCGACGGCTCAAACTTTCGTGTACGGTCTATATCAGCTGATATATGCGTATTTGAGACACTACATCGTAACTTTTGGAAGCAATCTTTCTCAAGTTCTGAAACATATTCCTTTCATTTCTGAATAAAGGTATGAAAAATGTTGTAATGAGGTTTTATCCAGAAAACTTTTCGAGAAAATAAGATGAATTGAACTTTTATCTTCCATTCAATTTCTTGGAATAAATTCACCTGATATTTTGTTTCAGTTTCTGATAATGATCATCCTCAAATGTGATTGGGTGATAAACAAATACCATAGGGTCAGACAATTGAGCCTGCAAATCCTAGAGGAGGAAATATCTTCAGAAGAAAACAGGATTATGAACAAATCAATGAAAATTTCGAATGTCCAGGCCATGCGATGTGATAGACAGTTTCTGGAGTTGATTGAATACATCAAAAAGCTAAAGATTTTTCAACCACATTTTTCAGGAGCTGGATGTTTCGACGTTGACCGAACAATTATTTCAGCGTCAATGGGTATAATCACAACCTATTTCATTGTTTTAGTGCAATTCAAATCAGATAACATTCGACTGATTGGAACGTTGAACAATGACAGTATCACCTCACTGAGCGAATGCTAATAGAACGAAAAACTTTTCTCTGTATAAGTAAAGGGTTTTCCAATTAAAGGTGTTATTTTGATATTCAAAGAATAATGCCATTTTTGAATATAAGTAAATGATCGAATGTTTATTCCATTTAAAGAAGAAGCTATGCAGATAATAGTGGAAAATAACATCAGGCAAACGACCACGCTTACAGGACCATATCCTTTCAATGAAATTTTCCATAACCAAATCGCTATGTCCTCGATAGCCTCACCAATTCCATCTTTGAGGTCTTGAATCGACGCTGGGCTATTGGCGTAGACGTTCTCTTTCCCTTGATCCCAAAGAAAGAAGTCGCAAGGTGTTAAACCAGAAAATCTGTGTGGCCAATTGTGATCAACTATTCAAGAGATAATATAGTCTGGAAACTTTTCCCGCGAAAGATCAAAGGTTTCGTTGCTTGTGTGGCACGTAGCTTAGCACTGAACTTTATAACCCTTGTGACCCAAATCTTGAAGCAAAATACGGTGTTATGACGTTTGTGGAATGCCTTATTCCAAAAAACGACGCGAAATGGTGAAACCTGGGTTTTCTTCAACACTGCAGCTATAACAGCAATAACCTCGTCTGTTCTTGAGCGACGTGCACTTGTGTTATTCTTTACATCACTAACTTGACCCAAAAACTCGAATTTTTCCACAAATTTCTTTATTGCGTTCTGACAGATGCTTCACGACGACCCAAAAATGTTCGAGTTTTTCGAACCGTCCCTGCCAAATTTTCACCATTTTTATAGTGAATTTTAATAATTTCAATGCGTTCTTGAAGCGTTTTTCGTTCCATTTTTATTAATGGCGTAGTTTCTACTTGTCAAATTTCAAAAAATGACAGCTTCAAACGTAACATCAACCGAAATATCGAGCTATTCAAAATAACATCTCTTATTGGAAAACCCTTTATATGGATTGAATTGAAATAAATCAATGTTGAATTCATTTAAGTCATATGTATATTGAAGATGATATTCGATGTGCCTATCTCAAGTACCTTTTCTATCCCCACATTAGTTTTGTCACAGCCTTTTTATAATTATTGTTGGTTGTCACCACAGAGCACAAATATAAAATAAAGTAACATCTCTCTTCGAAACTGAATCAGTACCTACAAATATAAAAAAATAACACAGTAGTGGTACTCATTTTTTTCTATCCTAATAATGAAAAATATAGATTGCTATCAGCAGAGACAAAGCAACAAATGAGCTCATAGATTGAATTGCCATCAAACGAGGAAAAAAACGAATCTACGTTTCTAAACACAATGAACACTAAGTTAAACAAAGTACAATATTGGATCAATTCAAGAAAAATACTCAGTATAGAAAAACGGATTATTATACTATTACAGTGGAACTTACCTGTTTTTAACATTTGGAATCAAGGTGCAATGTCTTGTACGAAATTCGTTATACAGAGAAATTCGTTATACAGGCGTTCTTTATAGGGAAGTTAATGTATTTATATTACTTTTCGTTGAATATTCATCGTTTCTTAAGGTGGAATATACGATTTTCAAAAATTATCTCGAATTTCAATTCACGTCACGGTCGATTTCAAAGTGAAAATCTATTACCAGAAACAAGTAGCATATTGTATCATATTTCCAATAAAACCAATAAGTAATATTTTACATCATATTCACTCAAAGTTATATGTGTGTTTCTGAACCAAATTTGTTAGGAAAAAGCAAGAATTAGCGCTGTGAGAACAAATTAGTCAGACTCTTCCTTTGTCTAAGGTCAGACTAAAAGTACACTGTTATTCGATTTGAACCCAGTCATATTTCATTCATAGAGACCTTCCATTTCTCAACTGTCTAACAAGCGTTGTTCAAGAAATTCTTCTGAATCTAATTCACGATTTTCTTTAGTTGATTCCGATAATTCATTCTTTGATTTTATCAGAAATGGTAAACACTGTAGAGTTAATCACAAAATATATAAAAATTGCTTTTTTTCTTGTAAGCTCTCCTATAATTTTTATTATTTTCTGTTGAATATTCATTGTCGATTTCATATCGAAAATCTAATACAGTGGAATCTCCTTATAACGAACGTCTGTATAACGAAGTTCGTACAAGACGTTGCACCTTGAATCCAAATTCCATGTTAAAAACACTCTCTAAAACGAAGTAAATTATCTCTACAATCAAATATTCAAAGAACATCACTATTTGAATGGGTGTTGGTAAGAAGGTATAAGGATGGGTTTTTTCCGAAATTTTTCCGGAAGTACGTAATGAATCCCGACCTTAAACTAAATCATCACGGCGGACAGAGAGCTTTCAAAAACAGTTTTACACAGTTACAGTTTTATTTATTACATTATATTCAATCAAAGTTTTTTGTATGTTTCTTAACCGAATTAGTATTGAGAGAACAGATCATACAGACGCTTGGTCATACTGAATGTAGGTATGCTAATAACCAATAATCCAATTTAAACCCGGTAATATTTGGTTAATGGTAAGCTCTCATTACTCAACAGTCCAACACATCGAGTGAAATAATCCTTGTTCAAGAAATTCTTTCAAATCTAATTCTCGATTTTCCGCAGTTCAATCCGTTAGTTCTGTTGAAATTACCATACGTATAACTAACCCCTGGCGAACACAAATATTTCCCTTCCATTTGTCGATTGATCGACCATTATGGATGCATTCATTGTTCATTATACAATTTCCTTCACTAGAGAAACCCGGCGCTCAATTTCAATATGGAAGTTACTTCGCTCCGGAAAGCTTTTTTGCATGAACAGTGAATTCCGAGGAAGAAGCTCGGAGAATTCATAATTAAATACAAATATTTTACATTACATTCCACGATGAGACCTCAGCTCAATGATGCATAAACTTCAATTTTAAAATGAAGCAAGCGCAGGCTGCTGAGACGAAGGTAAAGGAATTTTTCATGATCTACAGTCTGAAGTAAATTTTTAATTCTACGTCTCCTTGCTCAGATTGCAAACCGCATCAGATGGACAAATTGGTTGTAATTTGCGAAAAAGTAAGGAATAATAATGTAATTGCTTTTATCTTTGTCCCCTGATTCGAGTTTTCTGGGAAAAATTAATTATTCTTTGTTCATCGAATTAGGGTGCATTTGTCAATAGAAGGCAGAAATGAATGGTTTTCGGATTTGCACCTCTTTCGTGAAAAGGTGAGGTTAATGTTAATATTTGAGCTTTTAATTAAATTTCAACTTCAAGAGATGTTGTGACAGTTTTTTTGCTCATTTTTTGGGTTGAGTTAATTTCTTGAAATGGCCTTGCTCAAAATACTGGGTTTCGATATTTGGGACCTAATTCTAGACCTCAAAATGAGTTGAAAGGTCGGCAAATGAGTTATGTGGAGCTATGAGCGTTTTCAGTTCTAAAAAAATCAACAAACAAATGAGATGAATTAATACAGTAAAACTGCAAAAAAAATCGTTAGAAAGAAATTTCGTTATACAGAAAATTTGTTTTTATAGTCGGCAATGTCGCGGTCGACTTCACTGATAAATTTAAGTTTATCATTCAAACTTAAGCACTTAATTTTAGACATTTTCGCACAACTTTTCACACTAGTGTAATGGTTTTAATTATTGAAACCAAACAGCCAGGCGTGTATTTAAAACTGTTACATAAGGATCTCTCTGCCCGCCATCATGATTTAGTTTAAGGTCGGGATTTATGACTTACCTCAGGAAAAATTCCGGCAAAAATCCACCCTTATACCTTCTTACGAATACCCTTTCAAAGAGTGGTGTTCCTTGAAAATTTCGTTATAGAGAGAATTTACTTCGTTTTAGAGGGTGTATTCAACATGGATTTTGGATTCAATATGCAATGTCGAAATTCGCTATACAGAGAAATTCGTTATACAGACGTTCGTTATAGGAAAGTTCCACTGTAGTTATTCAATCAACTAGGTTATTAATGACAGCGACTAATGGTCAATTTTAACGCGTGAGCGGAGCGTAATGAAAGCTCAGATTAACGTACGCGAAATTGATCAATTATGACCCATTTTATTACTCGATTTCCATAATTTGAATGTGCAATTGTCAAGAGCAACCGAGAATAAAGAATTCAGAAGAAATATGAGTAATGTTATCTTTCAGATTTACTTACGCGAAATTGATCAATTATGACCCATTTTATTACTCGATTTCCACAATTTGAATGTGCAATTGTCAAGGGAACCAAGAATAAAGAATTTAGAAGAAATATGAATAATGTTATCTCCCTACTGAAACATATAGATTATGTCAAATGTACCTAATTGGAAAAACATTTTTGAAACAAATTGAGAGAAGTTAGGAATATGAGACAAGTACCTAGTATGAAATACACACATTTTTTTGAATTCTTCATTTAACTCGAAGAAAAGTCCTTTTGGTTCTTATGTGGTTAAATTCTATAAATTTTCCACCTTTCAGAATGAAACAGTGGTTGCTTTATCTTGAGAAAATGCATACTTATAACCTTCAGTCTATCTTTATTTTAAAACTCTTCTTTTTCATCTCATTTCATTGGAGTTTTAAGTTATGTGCAATGGTTTTCTATTCCTGCAAAAATATAGATATCATTATGCTCGACAAATAAAATTGGACTAATTGTTAATTGAAGTTTGATTAGACTATCGAATGCTGTTCCAATAAGCTGATTTATATTCAACAATATACATGGATTCGAATGATAATAACACAGAGATTTCAGGATGTCTATTAGACCGTCTAGGTGCATCCCTGGAGCAATAACATGAGAATTAATTCGAACAGTTCTAGTTAAATCTAAAATCCAAGGATTAAGCCGAGTTTCCAAACCTTGCAAGTTGTATCGCCCGATTCGGGATCGTTTAATTTTACGATTGTGCTTTCTCAGTCCAATGAACTGCTATGTCTTGATCTTATTCCTATTTTCCTAGAGGGAAGTAGCGAAAAAAACTATTATTGTTGACGTTGTCCGCGTAGCTAACGTCCATGTAACTTTTGTGATTGGAGGAAGAATTAATCAGAATCCAGTTAAGTTTGAAGAAGATTTTCCATTACCCCCGGATATTTTTCCTTGATTTTTACAGTGTATTTGCTTCGAACGATGTTGTTGTAAAATAATACCTAATTGGCGTATTCTTCAGTTCGACCAAATTGTTGATTTTACGCTAGTTGTCTCAAGTAATGAGCTGAAAAGTTTTTCTGTAAACTAGAGCGGAAAAGAATCATATTCCGATTGATTTTCACAATTTAATGCTGTTTTTTCTCATTCTGTGAAAAATCCTTCATCATACTTTGTGAGTTTCTGGTGTGAAATTGTGCGAGAACAGAGAGTTATCGAAGACCAAAAGAGGCCTAACCTTATTAAAGGATCCTGTAATAAAAGATCCCTCAACGTTGGTCTGACATTTGTGCATTATAAATGACTTATTTCCTGTCTACTTTATTGAGGCATTTCCTTCATTTTGCATTTGTGACAATTCATGTGTTTCCGAAGATACTTTATTGAAATATCCGGAAAATAAAACTTTTTGGCCCAAAAGACAAATTTCTGGAATTCTGCGAATCCAAAAAAAACTATTATCGAGCGTGTTGCCTACAATATGCAAACTTTTAATAACTAATTTCATATGAATTGTTAGCCGCTACTTCATTACTTTGGTAATAATCAACGGTATTTTTTCAAAATCATACTTCTCGGTCGAGTCCTAGTACGTACTTCCCGGACTAGACCAGGAAATGCAAATTTCTCGAAAAAAAAGGGTGGTTATCGAAAATAGTTATTTAATCAACTAGGTTAATAAAGACAGCGACTAATGGTCAAGATATTTTTTCAATAGTTCGAGACCATTAGTCGCTCGAATAATAACCTAGTTGATTACATGATTTTTGCAACGATATCAATATGAATTGTGTGTAAATTCTTGATTGAAATACATTTTCATTTTGCACAAGACATACATTCGACAATATGGAATTTCTATGTTCCAGTAGAGTTTTGGTATTTCTCGTAGTGCTTCTGAATAGTTTGTGTATGGTTGCCATGAGGATTGCACATTACAATGGCTAAAAAATTGAGCATTAAAATGAGCCATTAATGTTCAATTTTGTACACATTAAATCGCCTTTATTGTTTTATTTCGAGGTCGGCGGAAAAGAATTTTTATTGAATGAAGTTGTCCATTTCTCACTTATTCCCACATTTCAGCATTCATGAGGAAATTCTTCGTCAACACTTCCCCCAATAATATTACTACGTCCTCATAAGTGAATTTGAGACATTTATTTCAATCTCGTTATTAATTTTTTTACCGCAAATGAATCTGAGGAAGTGCCAAATCTACCATTGAAAACGACGGGCTTTCTTTAGGATTTGTGGATATGTGGTGCCTCTAGAATATCGCATATTGCATTGAAGCATTGAATTTGTGTTTTTATAATGAAAAAAATGACGTGAAGATGGAACATTTCTGGAACTTTGGGTGCCCATATTTTCTAAACTAAGACAGACCGTCACCTGTTGGTTCCACTAATGTTGTTCAGAAAAACGTGATGAAAACAATGACACCAAAATCTGGTCGATATCTGCTGGTCACTGAAATTCAAATATTTACCTCCTTCATAGGGTTGCACACACAGATTTCTCATTTAATATCCCATGTTCTGAACTTCTTGTGGAGATTCTTGATGTAGTGCCCTTGTGGAACATGATATTATATTAAATTGAAATGCATCCCTGGATATTCCTAAATGATAAAAGTTGAACAGGACCTCTGCCAATTGACGCATTTCGTAATGGAGGAGTTCCGAACTATTTCGAGTCAAACTTCGTGTTCAGGAGTAAGCCTTGTTAATAATTCCACATGTCATCGAGGTAATTCATATTCTCTAGATACTAAGGGTAGTAACTCACTCCGGACTGTTACAGGCAAGTATCAGTGATATAGCGCTAATTAATTCGTACATTTTCGCATTGCGATTAATCTGCATAGCTGACTGCAGTTGACGAAAATCGGCAAGTAACCTGGATACGTAACACAAATAAAGCTATTAATTAATTGAGCGATTAAAAATTTGGTGGTAGAGAAATAATAGTCTTTTTTTCCGCCGACCTCGAAATAAAAGGTGATTTTAATGTGTACAAAATTGAACATTAATGACCCAAGTTTATGCTCAATTTTTGCTATTTTAATGTGTAATCCCTGTGACAACCATACACAAAGTATTCAGAAGTACTACGTGAAATATCAAAACTCTACTGGAACATAGAAACATAGAAATTTTATTATGTCAAATGTATGTCTTCTGAAAAATGAGAATGTATTTCAATCAAGAATTTATACACAGTTCATGTTGAAGTCGCGTTAAAACATATTAACCATTAATCACTGTCTTCAATAACCTAGTTGATTAAATAACTATTCATCAACTAGTTTATTATTCGCTGAATTAATGAACGAGTTGATTACAAGATTTTTCTGTCTTCCCTATGATGAATTAGATTTCTTGATTCAAATACATTTTTATTTTGCATATAAGAGATACTATTTGCACTGTCTTCATTTAAGCTTCACGTTTAATGTTTCAAGAATATGAGCATTTCCGTGCGTTTGTTTTAGTGTCATTTCTTGTAGACAATTTTCTGAAATATTTTTTTTCGAAATTTTGAGAAGGTCCTGTTTTTTAACATTCAAAAAGCCCTATAATGATTCCTCTGAATCACGAAAATTCTTCATAGAGAGTGTAAATTTTTTATCTTCTACTAAATGCTTTATACATATAATAAAAATTCCCAATGAGGATTTTTTCTTGTCTTTGAGAGGTGATATCGATTAACTACTTTTCTAAAGACAACGATTCTTTTCATTTCATTTGACATCGAAACTTCATAGTTTAGATCATAATTCAGTTGAAGGTAAAATTTTTCTTAAATGAAAATAAAGTGAATTATTATAATTATCTCGAACTTTTCCGGAATTTGATAATTAAATCACTTTTTTATTATTTACAATGGTAGTATCTATTTCTTCACACTGCTACTAAAAATAGTCAAATTCCTGTGAATTCATCTTGTAATGACCATTGAATTTTCCCTATATCTTAATTTTTTCATTATATGTTGTCGCCGCAATGTGGAATATATTTCGTTATTATATATTCTTTTGAATTGAGAGCTAACAAATACAATACATGAAACAAAAAAGTCCCTAGCTGAGGTTGGAAACGGGGTACCATACTATTCTGTCGTATGATACCAGAGTACAGGGAAAAACCTCAGTAGAAAAAACCCTGCCTCGCCGTTTTTACAAAATTGAAACTTTAAACTATTCGAATAAATACCTTCAATATTCAGATACAAAATACGTTATTCTTGCTCTTGGGCCAGGAGGGTTTTAAACCAGGTCTGGCGTTCCAAGTGATGATTTTCGAATCTTCTGTTCTTCTAAGACCGCTACAGGACCCTACTAAAGGGTAATCATCTCCCATAGATTTAAATAGTGGTATTTCATCCTAAATATCGAATTTAATTTCGTTAAAATTCAACTATAACACGACGTAAATTGTATCTTTGTGCTCAAGAGTGCCATAAAATTTCAAGTATTGACCATTAGTTGTCGGCTTTTGAAGTCGTCCACTTTGGGTATTTTGCAAAGATTTCGACTATTTCACCTGCCATAAATAGTAATTGTTCTCAACCGGATGGCGCCAGTACATTCAACTTGGTACATGATTTTTTACTCTACCTTCAAGGGATAGTGTTCCTAGAATAACGGCCAGTTCTTTTTCAAATATTATGAAAGATACAATCAGAAGGATTTTTCAAATATATCCCCATATTTCGAAAATATGGGTATTGGGTGGTATACCTAATTTTAAGACAGATTACCCATACATTAATATCTATGCTTTATGAAAACCTTATAACAATTATCGAATTAGTTGAGAAAACATGAAAGATTTTTACAGAATTATGATTTTTCTATCAAAATGATTCCAAAAACTTGGATATAAAAGGCCATAATTTATTACTTCTCAGATAACATTCATTTCCAAGAAATTCATTAGGAAATTTTATTTAAATCTTCTTCTTACCAATAGAAACAACATCTTTCTAAAAATCTCTCACATTTTCCCAAATTTTAGGAAAACCTATTTTCGTTCGAATGATTCTATCGATATAGGTTTGTTATTCTAGCTCTCAACGTTGTCAAAGTTTGAGGCTATCGAATAATTCTCAGGGTTAAAGCATAATTCAAATTAATGTTATTTCTCTTTCATGCAGTTTCTTTTCATTATTTGCCTTTCTAGAATGCAAGTTTAATTAGGAGATTTACTAGGTGTACCTTTAATTTGAAGTTGTTTTGGTTGGTGAGGACTATTTCAACGAATACATTTCTTCGGTCTCGATAGAGAGTTTTTTTCCTAATTTATTTTATAGCCAATGACGGAGCTGCAGCATCTATTTTCAGTGTTTTCAAGAAGAAGAATGATGAAATCTCCTAGGAAATTCATTCATTATTATCCACAAAGCAAAACAAAATAATATTTTCAATCCAAATAAGTAATATTTCCATTAATTTTCTCAATTCACATCATCTCAGATTACAGAAAACAGAGATTAGAATACCTTTTGAGTATTGAGATAACTTATAATTCGGAATACTACCCAAGCAAAAAACCAAAATAATATACAATAGAATCAAGACGAGCTTCAGGTACCTATTAGTCCGTAAAATTTGAACTTCCAAAATTGAAGAATCAAAGATACAATATTTCATTTTGAAATCTCAATATAATGAATAAGAACTGAATAAGAACGAAAAAGTATCGTTCAATCGTAGGTTTATATTTCCCGCTCAAAATTCGAAAACTGAAGGCATTTGAGTAGAATAAAAAGTGTCTGCTTCTTCAAACAAACATTCTTTTGTGATTTATTTCAATATTTCTCATTACAATCTAGATTCAAAACTCCAATCATGATGAATATTCATTAATAAGCTTGAAGAATGCTTTCATAGGTACCTAATAACCTATGAAATAAAATTTTCCCATATTATTAATTCCTCACTATGCACTGAAAAGTAAAAACAATATAATCAACAAAAATGCTAAAACAGTTGCAAAAAAGTAAATTATAATTTGATGGAAAATGTTCATTAGGTACCTGTAGGTATGCATTTTTCAAGAAATCAACGAAAAGATCCTCACGATAGATAATTAAAGTCCCAGTTGTTACTCATTTTTCTAAGAAGACAAAATAAGCTACATCAACTGCTACATTATATGTAGGATTTTCGAACAGGAAGAAGTCAATATTATCAATAGAAACATGACAGGTACAGGTACAATGAAAGAAAAAGCTCAAAGAGATAAGATGGTGCAATAACCGGGTTTAGAAATTCGCAAGGGTGAGACACTCTTCTAAAAGTACCTATAAATATTTGTACGAGTGACATTCGAAAATCAGTCTACTCGAGTACCTTCTAGTGAAATCAACTAGAGTTTGTGCCCTTTCACCAAAACAAATTTTGAAGTAAGTACCAAACTTAATTTTCTATACCTAAAATATGTATTATTAAGAAACTTGGACATTTTTTTCCAACTTTTTGTTTTAACGCAAAGAGTATATAATAAACAAAATTGATAACTGAAAACTAAAAAATCAAAAAAGCATTAATGTGCAGTCAGCATTTTTTGCTTGTTCATGTAGCATAGAGGAAATTCTGTCATAAATTTTGGATTATTATATTCTAAGCTGTTTTTTTTTCTCATAATGCGATTAAGGGATGTATGAATTAAACATTTTCATTTAAATATTTTGAGTGGCTGTAGTAGATGAAATTTTGAACGATTGATGGATTTTTACATGTAGTATAAATTCGAGGGGGAAACCGCTGGGGATGTCTGGTGTACAAGATTGGGGATATCCCTGGGATGTCCCAGGATATCCGGGGATGTCTTAGGAAATCTGAGGATGTCCCGGGATGTCTTGGGGATATCGCAGGAAATCAGGGGATGTCTCAGGAAATCGGGGGATGTCCGAGGATGTCTTTGGGATGTCTAGGGAAGTCTGATGTTTATCTAGAGATGTCAGGCTGATTTTTATTTACATACTGACGAAATAAAGGGAATCTATAGATACAATTTTCGTTATGAATATCAATTAGAATACGAAAAATAGTGGAGTTAGATTTTTCACTGCTAATCTTGTTTTATTCTTTTTATCTGTAAGCTACGAGATCGTAGCGTACGATTGATCTGTCAGATTCCCTACGATAGTTACGGGAACATTTGCAGAATTATGCAATTCTGGAATTTTTCTTGTCACTATCCTAAGGAATCTGAAAGATCAGTCGTACGCTACGATCTCGTAGCTTACAGATGAAAAGCAGAATAAGGGCATTAATATCACGAAAGTGTTGTACAAACATAAATTATTTATCTAATCAAATTCTAATGATGGTCAGGTACAAACAGACAACCGTCAGGCACAACCAAATTTGTTGAACGTCATTCCTGGCCTTAAAGAGACAATAAGAAGAATTGGTTCTAAATTCAACATAAGAACTGTTTTCGAAACACAAAATGATTTGAGATTCATTCTAACCAGTACGAAACCAATAAATGAAGCACAGAAATCAAAAAATTGTGTTTACAATATTCCCTGTATATGTGGAAAGTCTTATACAGGAGAGACATCAACAATAGGGACATTACAAGATCACAAATTGCTGATCATGTACGTTCAAATAGCGGAGATCATATGATGAACTGGAACAACACGAAGATCCTAGTGACAGAACCTGATAATTTTAAAAGGAAAATTAAGAAATCCACATGTATTTTGTTAGATGAAGTAGATAATTTGGCACACTGTTCTGTTGGAATATATCGTATTTGGATTGATTTATTAAAGAAAGAAATGACATCAAGAAATTTCAAAATTAAATGAATCAACATCTCTTTATATTGATAACTTTCAATGTCAATCAGATTGCAAATGAAAACACACACAATTCTGAAGATTTTACAAATTTGTCTGTAGAAGGTGTCTGATATAGACACCGAAACGTTACACTATCCTTTTTATTTATTTCCCGTTTCAGTTTTACTGTTAGGCAACATTTTTTTCAAGACGCTTTGCTTCTGACAAATAAGTGCAAAGATTCTCGCTGGAGCACTTCATCTCAATTGAATTTTTTTTTGATTATTTCTGTTTCAGAGACTGGAGTGAAACATATAAAGTTTTTAAGAAATGCAGAATCCTCCCAGAATATATTTCAATCGATATAAATTATTCTTATTTGGGTATGGTAAACACTCTGTAACTTATTTTCACAAGAGTTTTCAAATCTGCTCAATCGATACAGAGCGATTTAGAATTTGTAAAGAAATATAGATATGGGTTGAAACATATTCCTTTAGGTTTCGGCATTTTACGAAAACTTGTATAGGTTTTTCACCCAAGTTACTGAAACACAAACAATTAAAAAAATGAATACACCAAAGCTCCTTCCAAACCCTGCACTAATTTGACAAGAGCGTTTAAAATTGACTTTTTGTGAAGTTTCTTGAAAATCAATACCAACCAAACGCCACCAAATTTATGGAAATTTAGAGGAATACATTCCTAATCATAATTATAAATAATGATCAGAAACAAACATGAAACCGTCGAGAGCAACCGCGCCGCGCACCCTGTATATTCAAATAAATAATAGTTATACTCCGTTCACGAAAGATTGAGCCGTCGGTTGGCCATGGAAATTTGGCATATTCCACTGTGTATATTAAAATTTTAGGTTATGTTCTTTATTCTCTTGTCAGATTGATACGCAATGTTGTCAATATTGCATAGAGTTCTCTGATAACTCGCAAGCTCGTCGGACGAGGCCCAGTACATTCGGCAACGTTGGCTTCATTTTACTTTATGACAGTAAATACTGCCAACTTCAGATAAATAAAGAAACGCCTACTATGTGCTCAACCTTTTGTGAACGGACTATATTATCGTCTCGTTGTTTTTTCAACATGCCTTATATTTATATATTTTCATTGAAGGACGAGTTGAGGGATATCAAAAACAGAATCCGTTTTCCTTTAAAATGTCATCGAATCATATTGGTAGTACACAGGGTGTTGATTAAATGTTATATTCTGCGTCAAGAAAAAGGAACTTGAATATATAGGTACCTAAATGTAAGTGTTTTTATGAATGGGAACCATTTTTTCGAAATTCATCAAAAATCTTTATCTAGATGAAATACACTGCGCAAAAAACTTAACGCACATTATGGAAATCTCAAATTTATTCTACAATTGAAGGTGTTCTCAATGATAATTATTTTCATCAGAATTATGCATGCACTTTCAACGTTTTTCTTCAATGCATATGTTTTTTTCCAACAGGAATAAAAAAGATGAGATTTTGAATGTATTAGCTCCATTCTGAAATCAGTTATTCTCGATCAATTCTAGTGATCAGTTTGTTTTCCGTTTGATTTTCTACACTCGATCGCTATGCAACGCGAAACACGCAATTTGACCCAAGAAGAATGTGCCCAAGCGGTAGTTTTACAAGAAGAAGTGTGGACATACACAATTGCAGAAAGGTTTGGAATTTTCCATACAAATGTGTCCAGAATGTTGCAGCGATTCAGGGGGACGGGTATGAATGTCCGAAGACCAGGACAGGGTAGACCACGGGTAACAACTGCCATTCAGGAACGTTACTTCAGAGTATGGGGTGGAATATTTTTGACTGCTCGCACAGACCTAGTGCTCGTTGATAATGGAGCTATGAATGCTGATAGGTATATAAGGAACATTCTTGAAGAGCATGTAGTGCCATTTGCTTCATACATTGGTGAAAATTTCATTTTTATGGACAATAATGCCAGACACCATCGTGCGCGCATCATTCAGGAGTACCTTTAAGAGGTTAAAGTCTCTGGAATGGCCAGCAAGAAGGCGAGATCTCAATCCGATTGAGCAGGTTTGGGACAACCTCAATAGAAGGCTGAGAAGTTCAGAAAATCATCTAGCTACTCTTAATGTCTTTGGAATCCAACACAGAGAAATCCGGGAAGGATTAGATGAAAACATTTTAAGATCACCCATTTTGAGTATGAACCGTCGTTGCCGAGCTGTAATTAACGCAGGGGTGGAAATACCATTATTAAATCACTTATCAGCATTCCAGTATTTTGAAAATTGTTTATTTCTCTTTTTTCACATGAGATTCGGTGAAATCCTGAATTTTTCTTCCATTTAATGTGTCTTGTTTCGTTCAAAACCTCCTCGAGAGAACATAAAAAATGAGTTATAAAGTCAATGTTGAGTTAACTTCCATTAAATTGAGATTTTCAGAATGTGCGCTAATTTTTTTGCGCAGTGTATTATAAGTCAGATTAAGGATCAATTCAAGTATAATTCATTTTAAACAAATAATTTTCAAACTAGAAATGGAAAAAATGACGAACCTGTTAATAAAGAGTGAAAAACTACTATTGATATTTATCCTGGAAAATAGTTTGGATTCCTCGCCTCAAGGAATAAAAATATATTATATAGATAAAATATTTCATATATTTGTGTGGGTATATCATAAAAAAATTTCATTTTTGATATCGAAAATTATACAAGCAAAAATTAAACATTCCACTAACGGCTTTGCTGGGTTTTAAAAGCCACTCATCAGTGATTTAGGGGGAGGGCATGCCCTCCTCCAGGACCAATAACTCACCCCCCGCTCGCTCCTAATTTTCAATGAATTTTCAACCACACTTCAAAAATTTTCCTTTCTACGCGAGTGTATTTTGAAGTTTCCCCGGTGTGCTCCCCCCCATCTGCCACTGACTAATCAGATTTTTTTTTCGGCAGTTCAGAACTATCGAGGGATGTCTAATAGATAGCTATTTTCATTGAATTATAAATTTTGGATGAGAATATAAGTCATCTTCAGAGAAATCACTTCTGCTCTGTTTCGAAAACACTCAATATCTACATATAATATGTTCATTGTGTTATACTATCCTAGAGTAGATTAAACAATAGATTTTTTTTCAATTTGATTTCGGGACACCACATAGTGCTACAAACTGTTTTTAATCACTCATTAAACCGATACCAACTATTAAGTAATAGAGGATATCCCAGGAAATCTTAGGATGTCTCGGGAAAGTCTGGGGATATCCGGGATATCTGAGGATGTCTGGGATGTCTGAGGGATGTCTGGGGATGTCTGAGGAATGTCCGGGGATATCTGGGGATGTCCCTCACTGAGGGGATGTATGGTGTACAGAATTTGCTCAGCGGTTTGCCCCTCGTATAAATTTGATATCAAGCAATAGGTAATAATATTTTCATATTGTTTTATGGGCAACATATTTGTACCATCCTAGAATTATTATTGGAAGTACATAAGTTTTATCCACTCCCATAGAGTAATTTGTCAATTAATTACTATTATACACGACTATTGGAAATCAGTCCATTATACGTCTCTGTGATCGGCCTTAATAATACTCATTAATCACAAGAAAATAATGAGATATTATTCACTGCTGTCAATGCTTCATAGATTTAGCTTTGATATAATATTCTTTAAATTAGTATTTCTTCTGTATTCTCCTGAGTACCCCAACTAACAAATATGGGCATACCTTGTATATCGAGGGCCAATCTACTTTCATTATATCAATTGAAGCTTTTTTTATTACAAAATATTCAATAACCATTTCTCCAAAAATTTCTCATGAGTTAACTTGACTTTTCTACGAAGAGTCTTGTCGCGGTCGCCTAATGCTAAAATCGTCAAGAAATATGTTCAGTAGTCGTGGATAAAGTAAGTATGGCTACTTGCGTATAATGGCTGTTATTCACTCTGTGATTTCACCTCGCGAAAATATAGCTATCATTCTACGCTCGTTGCATATGTACTATTTCAATTATAATTTAATATCCATTACAATTTTCTGATTAAAAAAATACAATTCTGCTCTGTTATCATTTAAGCTCACAATTCAAATTCTCTTCTCGATTATTTTCAACATTCCAT
>CM024239.1:24756791-24846189 GCA_013421045.1 Propylea japonica
TCGTTCTACTCAAACTAGTGCTATATCGTTCTGCCCAAATGTCTGTAATTTCCGAATTTTGAGCCGAAAATGGTTTCAAACGATACGGTTATACTCTCTGTTGACAAATTCGTGGTCAAATTCAATTCTGTCCATGGGGCCTTCCTGTCGTCCGTTAGCACAATAACTTACGAAGGGATTGTCCTAGAGACTTGAAATTTTCAGGATGAGTTCGGATCTCAAATGACTCGGTTAAGTTCGTTAACCCGTCAAATCATACAGGGTGTCCATATATATGGTCTTCCAAATGTTGTTCCTCGATATCTCAGAAAACGAAACCAATCGAAATGAAATGTTACGACCAATGCAAGATGCTGCTAACAAGCCTCACGAAAAATGTTGTGGCCATAGTGTGAACAGAACCATATAAAATTCACTTTGGAATATTGAAAAAGAGAACTTCATATTTCCATAAGAAGACATATAATTTGAGGTAATAGTCTTATGCTCATTAAAAAACGAGCGCTCAAAAGCTCCGCTCAGGGCTTTTCTTGAACATTTTGTTAAAGGTTTGATTTGTGATCTTTAAAAAACTTACGGTTTTGATTTTTCAAGGAAAAATTTGTGCAGTTCAAATCGAATGGAAAGAAAGAGCATGGTCAACGTTGTAGAATTTAATTGGGATATAATTCTTTCGATATCCTATGGCCCCCACTTTCCTGAATTATTCTGATACCCACTACAAAATTTACTCTGTAATCTGGTCTCAGATAACAGATGAATTAATGATATCCATAAAATTTAACTAAGATTCAGGTCACGAAGAGCCTCGAAATAGAGCAAATTTAGTTAGAAATTTTTTAGACTTTTTCGTTGTTATCAAGTTGACCATGATATTATAGCGGAGAATGTACAGCTATCACAAAAGTTGATATGTCATTCGAAAGTACACTAATGGTGATGATCTCCTCCTTACCCACGCCTGCAATAAAAGTGTTTTTGCACACACAAACTCTCTCATCTTGTAGCAAATTTATTGCCCTTTCCGAATATGTGGTCAAATTTGATGATAATACAAGAAAACTGAATAATGATCTTCTTAGAGAAAAAACTTGAAATTTTTCGTAAAATCAAGAAATGTTAATTTGAAGAATAACCGTCAACATTTCGATTATGTTGTTATGGGATATTTTTTTTGTTGGAAATCACTTGAATAATCAAAAAAATAATCGAAGTTTGTTCACTTTGAAAGTAGACACCCTGTATAATTCCAAACAAAGTACTCAGAAATTGTATTCATCGATAAAATTAATAATCCCCTTTCAAACCAAACTTCCTTTTTTAATGGGGTGAAACACATTCTGCCTGAAAATGTATTCATTATTTGCTCAGTACTTCAGGCCTTCAATATTGCTAATCCCAAGTTCAAGGTCCAATATGAGGAACGTTGACTGGTTCCAGGGCGAATTTAATTATCTCTCGGAATCTATCCCTTCAGTATCGAATGAATCGATACCAATTCATTTCGGAATTAATTCGAGGAAAAGCTCGGAGGACCGAATTTCACATATTCTGCTCTGCATTTCGTTCCCTGATAAGATTTAGGAGTGATGCGTGCGACTTCCTGCTGGTAATGAACAGGTTGCCACCTCATTTCGGAGAAGGATTCTGGGAAATTATACAGGGTGTCCTGAGAAAAACGCGACAAATGGAAACCATGAATCAAGGACCATCAAGGAGTAATCGCAACAAGTGGTTTTATCGTTTGAGGGTCTTCGTTCGGATATAAAGGGTAAAATTAATCTTATGTAATAAAATTTCAAAGTTCAATAACTCTCAAACTATTCGACCGAATGATTTCAATTTTGGGAGTTTTGTCACCCTTAAAGATTCCATCGTTCAATATTTCAGAAATGAATGAATCATATCAGGACCAGAAAATTTCGGACATTTTCTATTTTCATGAATGTTGGAACAATCTGTACGTAAACATTATGTTTTTATTTCATTTCGTAACCACAAAGAATAAGTTAATGCGAAAAATTTTAAATCTCTGCTGGAAACGGTCATACAGGGTGATCAAGAAGTAATCAAAAACATTACCTCATGAGTGTAATTTTAAAGTTCATCACTCTTAAACTATTCGACCGAATTATTTCAAATTTGAAAATTTTGTCACCTTTTACGATTGCCATCTTTCAATTTTTCTGAAATTGAATTGAATGAATCAGATCCGGACTAGAAAAATTTCGACGTTCACTATTTTCGTTGATATTGTACGTGAACATTATATTTTTTTCGTAATTGTGACCACAAAAAATCAGTTCATAATGAAAATTTAAAATATCTCCTTGGCAACTTCATACAGGGCAACGAATAAACATTCCCCTGAATGAATATGTACTTCACAATAAATATTATTTCAAATTATATAGTTTTGTCACCCTTCCTAGCCGCCTTCCTCAATTTTTTCCTAAATTGAAAAAACGGGACCGGACAAGAAAATTTGAGACTTTTTCCGGTGTATTGGATAAACCTGTGCGTGACATTACTATCCTTATGATTGAAAAAGAATACTAATGTTTAAGTAGTGAGTTCAGATTATGAAATCAATCAAAAAGAATAGCGTTCACAAGGGAAACTGATTTTTTCAAGAAAACTTTCAACAAACAAACTGGATGATGAATAAATGAAAAAACAGCAAATAAGTTGGGAATATTCGAACTTTAAAACAAATTGAATGGAAAAAGTTTCAGTCAGGAATTGATCAAAATGGTATCCCTTCATTTCAATACTTTTTGGGCACGTTGATGAAGCTGTCGGTCAATTCGAGGAAATTTTCAAGGAAGGCAGTTTTAAAGAGTGGCAAACTGAAAAATTCGAAGTAATTTCATAGACAGATCAAGATTCATCAAACTATGAAGTTTAACTCATGAGGTATGTTTCTAGGTCACTCTGTATGATAGGCTAAGCGGATATTCAAAATTTTTCTCATTAATTGATTCTTTGTGGTTTGCGAAAATGAAATAATATATTCGGGTACAGGATGTTCCAATATGAAAAGAGAAAAAGTCCGAAATTATGCTAGTCAGGATCTGATCTATTCATTTCTGAAATATTGAGAGATGGAATCGTAAAGGGCGATAAAACTCCAAACTTGAAAACCATTCGATCAAATAGTTGAAAAGTTATTGAACTTTGAAATTTCAGCCATCAGATGAATAGCTCACCCTGTATATCCCAAACAAAGGTCCCCAAACGATTAAAACCTCTTGATGCGAGTCCTCCTTGATGTACTTGATTCATGTTATCCGTTTGTCGCATTCTTCACGGGACACCCTGTTTCATGAAAATGTGCCGAGTTTTTTTAACCGTTTGAGAAGGTAAAATGGGGATAAATTTTTTCGTTTATATGTTATTGAATATTTTTATAGGAACATATGACGAAATTGATCCTTTGACTGAGTTCTACCACTAATGATTTTCATTATCAATTATCATTTTCAATCCGAATTTAAATACCAATATTCTTAAATTAATAATCTTTTTCCTTCATACAATAAACACATGATAAATTCAATACAGAACTTATACACCAAACACCAGTTGCAACGAATCTGCAATACTCAAATAAATTTCACACAATTTACTTCAACCATCATTGATCAAAAACAACTTACCTTCGGAGGAATAATGAGATATGTCTCTATTTTATGATCTGCCAGATACGCTTCCCTTTTACCACCATTTCCTGGTTCGTATTCAAATTTGTCCCCTAGCTGAAGCATAGTCGATTTCGTGATGTGTACTCTCCCTGAAAAACAGAAAGTTCAATTCCGACCAAATGAATTGTAAATCACATGTAGATTATTCGGAAAGAGAAATGCGAGTGATAAACTTTTCAGTTTGAATGTCATTTGATGTGAACATGCTGAACAAGTTTATTCAAGATATGTAAACAGGTTTCAGTCACTGGCAGCAAAACAGCTTTCCTCTTAAGTAAATATTCAACGGTTTGCTCTGTGATACGCACAGATAGAATACATGCAAGTTACTTCGTGCTGTTGATATGTTTCTTTTTTTGCATAATCTTTCGGGTTTATCAAAATAGGCTGAATTCTCTGCTTGTATTCAATTTTTATAATTTTATTTTAAATTTAATATAAATGTAGGCTTTTTTACGTTGTCTAGGGTTGTTGGTTAAAACTGCCACGAGGTTTGTATAAAAGTTTATTCACGAAACAACAGCAAAATCGGGAGGAAATACCTACAGCCTCTTAATAACACGTCTGAATCTGATTGACAACTAACTTCTTCTTAATTTCTCGCCTACTTTCTACTTTACGTTATAGATAATGTCATTATAACAACATAGAATATCATACAGTGTATAAATAAAAATACGAATCCCACATAAATATCATAACTTCAGTGAAAAAGTTGAGATAAAAACATACATAAAAACATACGAAAAGCCTTGACGTGAAGTCGCTATTGAAAAAAACGATAACTCAAATTTGAAAATACTGTTCATTCTTTTCAACTTCTTCTTGCAAGGAAAATCGAGCTATCGTTTCACCAAATGTTATTATAGTTAGGTATTTATTATGATTCATTTTTAAGCGCTCGTTCTACTTAAACGAGTGCTCTATCGTTTCGCTCAAATGTATTTTTCGAATTTTCATCCAAAAATTGGTCTCAAACGAATCTGTGTTTCGAAGTCAATTCTGTCCGTTGGGCCGTCCGGCCGCTAACACGATAACTTTCGAAAGGATTGACCTAGAGACTTGAGATTTTCAAGCTGAGTTCAGTTTCCAAAGGCCGCGGTTCGTTCACTAGCTAGCTAAATCGTACAGAGTCTTCCATAAAATATGGCATTCAAAATTTTCGTTTCTTAATCTCAGAGACGAAACGAAACCAGTCGAAATGAAATGGAGCCACATGCAAGATGCTCATAATAAGCTCTTGCAAGATTTCGTGGCCATAGTGTGAACAGAAGTTACTCATTTGGAATTTTGAAAAAAAGAATCTTTATATTTCCATAACAAAGTATACGATTCGAGTGAAATTTATTTTGTGAATGAAGATTGATATACTGAATGTTCATGCGAAATTTAGAGAGGTTGTCATTATCCGAACTATAGAATTAAATTTTTCAATTGTCAAGTTTTTACATTGTGGAACGGAAAATTCTTGATAATGGCTCATTAGTTGAAAGATTATTTGGGCCGTTTTCCATTATCTTCGATTGTTCTACCCAACGTTTCTGCAAGCATTCGCCAGCCCTCTTTAGGGTAATCGCAAAATTGAACTTAAATTCAGCAAAAAATAATGCGACTTGCTTCTGACATTAGCTGTCAGAAAATTGAATTTTTACAAATTTTGTGTTAGAGGTCACTGACATGATTTTTCAACTAAGATGGTAAATGACAACCACCACCGCCCGCCCGCTGAAATAAAGATGTTGGAGGACCAACAATACATACGTGAATTGAGGAGGAGATGAATCGGAATCAGAGAAATCCAGACCTAATTATAACTACACATATCACATCTTAGCTGAGAAATCAGTGAACTCTAAACATAATTGTGAAAATTAATTTTTGAAGCTAAGAAGCTAGTCGCATTAATTTTGACATGATGTTCAATTTGAGTTCTGTTCATATTCTAGCAGACTACATGAGAAAATAATCCAAAGCCACATGCTGCTAAACAATATAAAGACAAGATCTTGCATTTTTATAACAAATTCACATTAGACATTTTTAACACGTTTTTTGGCAGCTGAGATTCAACAGAAATACCAGAATAACAATAATAAATTAAAATATCCATGAATAGAAAGATTTAAAACGTCTGCAAAAACATAAAATTGCCTGGAATTATTTTAATAGACAAAAACATCAATTAAATTATACATAAAAAACCTACTAACCCCGCTATGCCGCCGGATTCCATGTGGTTGGCTAGAGTGACATCGTCGCTCCAAACATCAAACTGCCATTTCCGGAGTCCTAGCACCCACAAAGCACGTTTCCGGTATGGATTCCATACGCATATCGACATTAAAACCGGTCGCCTCTCTGACGAATCTGAAATTAAAATTTAGGTTAAACCGTGGTTTTTTGATTCGGAATACTTGATGAGCACAATTAATATAGAGTGCTTTCGAATGTAGATTGTAGAATTTTTACACCAATTGATTTAGTTTATTCTTTTTCAAATGAAAACATTGTTGATTGCGGATGGGGATATAACAATTGTGGCTTCGATTTGAATTTCATGCCCGATTCTTGTCAGTAATAGAATAGTTTTAAAAGTTATAGTTCAAGAGGGATTGCAGTTCACTACGACCTTTTGTGCCTCTTTAAAAAGCTGTTCTCACCACCATTACAGCTCGCCTTCCAGTTCCAGAGATCTGAATGAAATGCAATATCGCGAAAGTGTTCTGGAAGAAAAGCAGTGCGGGGATGTAATTCAAGATTCAGATATCTTTTGGATCTTGCTGTTTCAAAGTTCCGAAGAAACTTAGTGGAATGATATATACCTAGGAGATTCCGCCAGAGCTTTTTCCTCTCGGCTTTCTCCTTCTTATAGGTACATTTACCTGGGGTTCTGGGCAAAATGCGCGACATTCGTGCGCTCTCTTTGGCAAGTGTATTGGCCTCTCGTCGTTTCCTTTGATTTCCGAATGGCCGGGAACCCAGATTAAAAGGACCTTATTTTTCTTGCACCTCATTGAGTTTGTTGTTGTGAAAGGCTATAATCGCGCTTCTGATAATTTCTTTCTGAATTTATATCTAGACATCTCTTAATAGCTAAGATTTCCGCTTGAACGATGCTCATACAGGAGCCTAGCACAGTGCACTTCGTACTTGCCCCCGTATATCCCAGCGGCAGCTCCTGTAGAGGTTTGGGATTCATCTGTATACCATTTTACAGTATTTTCTTTGAGGTTATAGTCGGTTGTATTTCCGTTTCATTCTTCTTTTTTACTTAGCAATGTCCTGAAGTTTGTCTCAGTGCTACTTTCCTGATCATTACGTCACTAGGGCGGTCCGCAGATGAGATGTAGTTGGAGGCTGATATAGACACCGAAACGTTACGTTATCCTTTTTCATTTATTTTCTTTTTAGTTTTAATGTTAGGCACCAATTTTTTCAAAACCAATTTGCTCCTGACAATCAGTGCAAGGATTTACGTAGGAGAATTTCATCTTAAATGAAAAATTTTCGATTTTTTTCTGTTTTCGGAGACTGATAGTGAAACCCTAAAAAAGTTTTCTTGAAGAATTCTGTTTCTCCTTATGAAACTACACTGAGTTCTAAAAACTTAAGACCAGGTGATATTTATATTCATTATTATTTTTTCTATTGGATAGTGCTGGTTTCTTTGCATAGGCCAATAATTTTCATTTTATGGCTGGCAGATCAAAATGTATCTCATGGTCGGCATATGAAGTCTCAGAGACAAGGCAAGAGCATAATTGACAATATCATTCTTTTCGATGTATTATATATATAATATATTTATATGGGATTTATATGGTTGTATTTTCAAACGAGGGCACAGATAAAACCTTAATAAAAAACTGGATCTCTCCATATACTAGGTGTGATTGAGTTTTTCCAAATAATAAGCTGCAATATTCATATCGAAGGATTTTTTTCATAATTTTTGTGAACCTTTTCACTATTTTTCTATACGAAAAAATTCTTACTATTGGCATTATAAATAATAAATGCAGTTTTTTAAAGCGAATTTCTCAATGGAATCCTAATTACCGTTCGAAAAATTCCCCAGATTGGGAGAAATGTTATTATGAAAATCATCAAACTCTTGTTCATTGATGGTTCAAATTGGGAATGCGCTGGTCATCCAATCATGACCTCGTTAGTCGAAGCTCAAAATGATACTCATTCTTGATTTGCCAAGCTCGTTTTTCTTGAGTTTTTCATCTCTTCTTGTTGCAATGAGAATAATATGATGACTAATAATACTGCAAATAAATTCAATCATCGAATCCAGTGACTCCATTTGTTATTCCGGAAGGAATTTTAGACGCAAAAATACATGTTTCTAATTAAGTGTTCATTTACCAATAAGAAATCAATTCATCTGTTGAGTTTTTGCTCATTCACTTTAAAATTGGTGGTTTAGAAACCACCATTTCATAAGATATACTCAGCGATTTCACTTTCTTCCAATAGGACCGTGATTCTATTTCAAAGTAGGAATAAAAACTAGAGCAAAATTGTAAGTTCTTGTTCTGGAATCTATATCAATTACAGAAGCAATACCCTCAAAATTGTCCTTCCTCGTCACTTGATGGTTAAGAATTATTGGTTTCAATATATTCATTTATGATTTCCATTATTCTGTTGAAATCCTAATGTTTTTTCGGGAGATATCGTACGTCAGTGTTAAGTATTAAGGAACGACGAAAAACTTGAAAGTTTTGAGAAGGATTTAATATCGTTATAACAAAATGAATTTATGAAAGAAGAAAATGAAACCAATATTTCAAAGTATGTTCAAATCTGAATGATCGATTTCCCAGTATGAACAAAGCTTCAGCCTTAACGTCAAGAATTTTCTGACGTTTAATCAAAAGTATCGTTCAGTTATCTCTTGATTTTGTAGTGATTGATGTTTTCAGACAAATGCAAATAAACTTCTTCAATCCCTCAAGTTTCTTGATGCCTTGAATATCTGAATACCGCGAACTTTCTTGATCAAATTAAAATTGAATAAATTCCCCCTACTCGACCTATGCCACGAAACAAGAATAATTTAAACTGACTTCCACCAGGGTTCCATAAATAATGCCTGGATGACAAGTTTCATATTTTTTCTCTTGTTCGTTCTCGTCGTTGGAAGTGAATTATGTGGTAAGCAAGTGTCGGTATCGTAACTTTATGGCTCAACTCAATGTATGTATAGTATTACCATTCAACGGACTTCATATGAGAAGAATTCCAAATACAAATTATGCTGGGTATTTTTAATATGGACTATTCCCCTGCGTAAAATACTGAAAGATTTTCATTTTCATACGCATACATGTATGCGACTACTATATAGGGTGTCTGTAAACAAATGCCAGGGATTTGGGGAGATGACTCCTCGATGAAAATAAGCAAGGGTAGTTGATAGTTGATAGTTTACAGAGGGGTTACAGTCCACTGCGACCTAAGGTCTATTGTGCCCCCTTACAGAGGCTGTTCTGGCCAAAAACCTTCACAGCTCGCCTTGCAGTTCCAGAGATCTAATGAAATCTAGTAACTGTGAAGACTTCAACGAGGCTAGTTCCTCACTCTTACAAGTTTCTTGCCCAAGGCATTCCTCCTCAGGCTCGTAATGCCGAGGCATTCCGTGACTAGGTGAAAGGGGGTTTCTTCCTCCTCCCCACAGAACCTACACTCGTCAGTGTCCGACAATCCCATCCTCAACAGGTGCTTCCTAAGGCGACAATGTCCTGTAAGAAAGCCAGAGAGGAGGTGCAATTGCTTCTTACCAGAGATCCAGATATCTTTTGGATCCCGCTGTCTCGAAGTTCCGAAGGAACTTAGTGGAATGATCCATCCCTGGGAGATTCCGCCAGAGCTTTTCCCTCTCGGCTTTCTCTCTCTTCCCAGAAACTCCTTCTTATAGGTACATTTAGATATACCACAGAAGGGTTCTGGGCCAAAGAGGGACATTTGTGCGCCCTCTTTGGCGAGTGTATTGGCCTCTTCGTTTCCTTCGATTCCCGAGTGGCCGGGAACCCAGATTAAAAAGACCTTATTTTCTTGCCTACCTCGTTGAGTTTGTTCCGGCACTCCCAGATCATCTTAGAATCGATGACGTAGGAGCTCAGTGCTTTAATAGCAGCTTGACTATCTGAGTGTATGGCTATATCACACTTCTGATAGTTTCTTTCTAGATTTATATCTAGACATCTTTCAATAGCTAAGATTTCCGCTGAAAGACGCTCATATAGGAGCCCAGCGACAGTGCACACTTGGTGCTTGGCCCGTATATCCCGGCGCCTGCTCCTGTAGAGGTTTTGGAACCATCTGTATACCATTTTACGGTATTTTCTTTGAGATTATAGTCGGTGTATTCCCGTTTCCAATCATCTCTTTTACTTAGCAATGTCATGAAGTTTTTCTCAGTGATTACTTTCTTAATCATTGCATCACTAGGGAGATTCGCAGATGAGATGTAGTTATTCAGAGAACCAGACTCTTTGATTCTTTATTCTCTCATTACCTGCACCTTCCTTAGATATTCTGAGAATAGCCTCATGGGCTACCCTATCAACCACTAGATGTAGAGGTGTGAGGTCCGTAATGACCTCTAGTGCAAGGGTAGTTCATATAATTTTTTTTTCGAAATCAACTTCAATTCCAAGATACAGCCTTTGGAAGGCATGACAAGTGAAGGTTTTTCATTTTCTTTTAGGAGTCCTAAAAAAGACTGACTCATGTTAGACACACAATTTGTTTTCATCCATAACTTAAAGATAAAAACCTTTTATGATTAAAAAATAAAATTCTTTTATGGTTTCTCATTCATTCTGGAGAATTAAAGTCTCTTGCAAAATTCCGATAATTTAAAACTTCCCAGCAGTTATGATCAATGTTTATTCCATTTCATCGTATGTTGCATAGAATGAATATTCTAAGATATAAAAATTGTTTGTGCTCAAAATGTTTTTTGTCAGAAGGAAAAAGATTTTCTATGATTGTTCCGACATTTTCAGTTTTATAAGAGTAAGCTTTTATATTTCCGAGAAAGTATCGAAATTTTGCAAAATACTTTTTTCTGCATATTGAATGGAAACCATAAAGGAAATTTATTTCTCTAGAATCTATCCCACGAAAACAATTTTTGAAAGAAAATCATAGGGGGTTGTTATTTTCAACCCCTAATAATGAAGTTATGTGATCTAAGATATTGTGTGAGTAACATCTACTTAGTGTTGCATATTATATACAGGGTGTTTCATCATAAACTGGACAAACATATATTTCGTGTAGAGGACATTGGGAGAATCATTTTTGCCTCATACAATATATCCCGTTTTCGAAGCATAAGCGAGATACAGGGTGTCAAACGTCATTTTTGAGCACGATTCTGATGAGTATGGTCAGTTATGTATAACACTTGGTGTAACGGTTTTTGGTCAAATCTCAGTATTTTTGGGTCTTCTATCCAGAAAAGTTGACGAACTCCGAAAAAAATTTACAAAATGGCGGAAAACCTGCAATGTTCCAAATTTTTTTTTGCGGTGGTCAAATTGACTTTTGTTTTCTGAATGAACACAATTTTCTAAGACTTTCTGTGAAAAAAATTTTTCAAAATCGAACACAAATTTTTTTTTACATGTCTACAGCGATGAAAAATTTCACTCGAAATGGATGAAATTTTGTACAATTGTACTTCTTGAATTATCAATCACGAATATGAAAACAGAATCGTAAAATATCGAACGGTTTCGTTACTACAGTCATTCAAATGTTTCGTTCGGACCTCTGAAATATTGAAAATAAAATTGTTTTGGGTTCTAGAATCAAAATGATTAAATTATTGGCATGTCTAAACATTTTAGATGAATTTAAACGAAAAAAATCAGTGAAACTTAGTTGGGACTCGAAACGACGTAGGTATTAAATAGGGAATTGGCGCTGTTCTAAGGATATTAATATTCGTTGCCAGGCAACGGTAGTCTGTAGTTCATAGAGTTTGACTCCTGGCTAAATTATATTCACTGAAATTAAAATACCACTCCAACTCTATGAACTACGAACTACTGTTGCCTGGCAACGAATATTAATATCCTTAGAACAGCGCCAATTCCCTATTTAATACCTACGTCGTTTCGAGTCCCAACTAAGTTTCACTGATTTTTTTCGTTTAAATTCATCTAAAATGTTTAGACATGCCAATAATTTAATCATTTTGACTTTAGAACCCAAAACAATTTTATTTTCAATATTTCAGAGGTCCGAACGAAACATTTGAATGACTGTAGTAACGAAACCGTTCGATATTTTACGATTCTGTTTTCATATTCGTGATTGATAATTCAAGAAGTACAATCGTACAAAATTTCATCCATTTCGAGTGAAATTTTTTCATCGCTGTAGACATGTAAAAAAAAAATTGTGTTCGATTTTTGAACAAATTTTTTCACAGAATGTCTTAGAAAATTGTGTTCATTTAGAAAACAAAAGTCAATTTGACAACCGCAAAAAAAATTTGGAACATTGCAGGTTTTCCGCCATTTTGTAAATTTTTTTTCGGAGTTCGTCAACTTTTCTGGATAGAGGACCCAAAAATACTGAGATTTGACCAAAAACCGTTTCTTCAAGTGTAATACATAACTGACCACACTCATAAGAATCTTGCTCAAAAATGACGTTTGACACCCTGTATCTCGCTTATGCTTCGAAAACGGGATATATTGTATAAGGCAAAAATGATTCTCCCGATGTCCTCTACACGAAAATATATGTTTGTCCAGTTTATGATGAAACACCCTGTATAGTGTTTTGACCCAGTGTTTTAAAGAGGCCGTAAAAATTATTCAAAACTGTCTACTACCCGCATCGCCTTCCAAAGGCTGTATCCCTTGCATTTGTTTACAGACACTTTGTTAATTTCAATTCTGTTAGTTACGGATCATGAATGATGATAAACTATGGTTCAATGTTTTCATACATTGAAAAATTGAAGAGAATAGGTAATAACAGTTTTTTATGACCTAGTCAAATAGCCATAGCTATATAGCAAATAAAGCTTCCGCTTTGAAGGAAAAATGAAACAAAATAACAGAATGAACGCGAATACCGCTAGTAAGGATATCATCAAAAGCATCTATAGATAGCTATTTCTCCCTAATAATGCTCATCAGTATGAATAATAGCTCTCAATGATAGAGACATTCCAGGACCCTTTACATGGAAAACTGTCATATTGCCTCGGGTATCTTCTGTACGAATACCAGAACAACGCCATCTGTGTGGAAGTGAGGATCCCTATGCAAAACCTCCCTTCACTGCATAAACATAGAAAATAATAAACAACGAAAGCAGAGAATAATATTTATCGATTGAAATGAATCACTATTTAACTCATACTTCGGAACTCATCTCGTTGTCGCTCAAGGAAGGGATATAAAACAAAGCATTCATAACCATACGAGTGATGTTTGAAACTTCACTGAAACTTTATAACATAGAAATTAATTTTATGTTGAATAAATCTCTAATATGCAGAATAAAAATGTAGTTCAATCAAGAATTTATACTCAATACATGAATAGGTCGAAAAAAAAATTTCCGCCGACCTCAAAATGAAAGGAAATTTTAATGTGTACAAAATTGAACATTAATGACTTATTTCAATATACAATTTATGCTATTTTAATGTGCAATCCTTATGGCAACCGTACACAAAGTATGCAGAAGCACTACGAGAAATGTCAAAACTCTACTGGAACATAGAAATTTTATTATGCCAAATATGTGTCTTTGGCAGAATGACAATGAATTTCAATCAAAGATTTATACACAATTCTTATTGAGGTTGTCGGAAAAATCTTGCAATTAACTCCGTTATTATCTAGCAACTAATGATCTCGAACTATTAAAAGATCTTGACCATTAAACGCTTTCTTCAATAACCTAGCTGATTAAATAACTATTAATCAACTCGTGTATTATTCTTGTGATTTATAACTACTTGATTAAATGACTATTTAAATGCTGTTATAAATAGGAAAACTATTTTATCAAGCAGATTATGTGCAAATAGCAAAACGCAGGAATAAAATCAACTTCGAGGTATGTAAAATATTATAGAAATAAATAACAATTCAAATATCAAGGCCTGATAATCATTTCGCTCACTCATATTTAAGCTGGATTTATGAAGAATGATAAGCCAAAACCATAATAATTTTCCCGAATAAACACGTGGAGGTATTCAGAATAGCCAAAGGATTAATTCATATGAAAAAATGTACACGAAGTACCATGGTAACTAATTAGCTAACCATAAACTACTCAGTTTTCGTGGAAGCTCCTATTGAAATAGCGCATCACTATTGTATAATATTCTGAATTTTAGTTGAATTTGAGATAATTATGAGGTAGGTAAATAACTACGTACAAGATCGCCGTCAATGTTTTACAAGCTTGGGAAGAAATTATTTTAGGTTATTTTCTATGTGAAACGCATTATTTTTGGTAATTTCTTCTCCATTCCACTAGTTGAATTCTATGATTATAAACTGAGGATAGCGATATTGTTTTGATAGGAATACACAAATATGTTTGTATTTGAATGGAATAAAACCCTTATAATCTTAATGAAAGAACGTATGAAATTAAATGCATACGATTGAAAATCCATCGTTAATTCAATAGCTTCTAAACTTTAGCCTGAAATTTGTTCATTTCAATACTTTTACCTCGGATTCTTCATCAGGGAGTTCAACCGAGGCTAGTGAGTATAGTGCTGGCTAGAAATTTGTAACAAATATTCTCTGTTTCCATATAATAATCATTCGATAAACTAGGTAATTAATGACGACGACTCATGGCCAAGATATTTTCGAGACTATTAGTCCAGTTTATTACAAGATTTTTCCGACGATCTCAAAATGAATTGTGTATGAATTCTTGATTGAAAAACATTCTCATTTTGCACAAGACTTACATTTGACATAATAAAATTTCTATGTGTCTATGTTGAGTTTTGAAATATCTCGTAGTGCTTTTGAATACTTTGTGAACGATTGCCATGAGGAATGCACACTAAAAAAGCAGAAATTAAGCATTAAATTTCGTACACATTAAAATCACCTTTTATTTTGAGATCGACGGAAAATGTCATTAATATCATCCTCATAGCTTCTTGGTGTACTTCATCACATTAATTCCGAAAATTGAATGAGTCATTAATACACTGCGCAAAAAAATTAACGCACATTATGGAAATCTCAAATTTATTCTACACTGAAAGTGTTGATAATATTTTCATCAGAATTATGCATGCATATGTTATCCACTTTCAACGTTTTTCTTCAATACAGATGTTTTTTTCCCAGCAGGAATGAAAAAATATGGGATTTCAGATTTTGAATGTATAGGCTCCATTCTGAAAATACTTGTTTTCGATCAATTTTAGTGATCAATAGTTTTTCTTTCGTTTGATTGTCTACACTGGATCGCTATGCAACGCGAAACACGCAATTTGACCCAAGAGGAATGTGCCCAAGCGGTAGTTTTGCCAGGAGAAAGGTGGACAATGTGGACGTACACAAGAATTGCAGAAAGGTTTGGAGTTTCCCATACAAGTGTGTCCATAATGTTGCAGCGATTCAGGGAGGCAGGTATGAATGTCCGAAGACCAGGACTGGGTAGACCACGGGTAACAACTGTCATTTAAGAACGTTACTTGAGAGTTTCTTCGTTCCTTCAAAATCAGCTTGAGCAAACTCATGGGGTGCAAATAGCACTCAGACAATAAGAAATCGCCTCGGAGAATATGATTTAAGGCCTCGTGTCGCGGCAAGAAGCCCAGCTCTTACCCCAGCCCATCGAAGGGCGCGTTTGAATTTTGCGAGAGAGCATATCCATTGGGAAAAGTCTGATTGGGAAAGAGTTATCTTCACAGATGAATCTAGATTCTGCCTCTACCATTGTGATCGACGTTCCCTTGTATACAGACGTCCGCATGAAAGATATGCTCAGTGCAATTTCCTGAATACTACTGGTTTTAGGGGAGGATCGATTATGGTATGGGCTGGAATATCTTTCACTGCTCGCACAGACTAAGTATTCGCTGATAATGAAGCTATGAATACTGATAGGTATATAAGAAAAAATTTTGAAGAGCATTCGTCTCATACATTGTTGAAAATTTTCATTTTTATGGACGATAATGCCAGACCTCCTCGTGAGCGCATCATTCAGGAGTACCTTGAAGAGGTTGAAGTCTCTCGAATGGAATGGCCAGCAAGAAGTCCAGATCTAAATCCGATTCAGCAGGAGTGGAAATACGAAGTATTAAATCACTTATCAGCATTCCAGTATTTTGAAAACTGTTTTATTTCTCTTCTTTCACATAAGATTCGGTGAAATCCTGAATTTTTCTTCATTTTATGTGTCTCGTTTCGTTCAAAACCTTTGATTTTTTTGCGCAGTGTAGTTATTGAATCAACTGTGGTGCGAACCTTTTCCACATACAAAAATATTCAGAATGATCGAAGACAAAATTAAACAATTGAACATTTGAAACAATATTTGATTGTTATATTATTAAGAATTTTTGATATATTGATTTTGAAATAAAAAGTACTCTTTATAAGTTCCCCAAATGAATTATTAAATATTGCATATTCTGCATAATATTTTCGTTTAATTATACCTATTGTCGTGCATATTTCCAGCATTTTTTAAGCATATTTGTATGCATATAACAACGTTTTTATGTAGCATATAATCCGGTCTCTACTCATAATTCATGTCTTTTCTCAACGTATCCCTCTTCTCTCCTCACATAAACTTCCCTATTCACGAACATTGTTATTCAATTGACAGATTTGTCGACCTATTTACCAACTCACCCGGATAGCTTCGATCATCTGCAAACCCATGTTGACACAGTTGTAGGCGTGATTAGGCCTTGACACTGGTAAACCGGACACACAGTAATAACAGTCTCCCAGGATCTTGATACGCATGCACTGGTTATCCTGAAAACAAGAATGCCGTTCAGAGTGGGCGATAAATCGAAACGATTATAGGGTTATTGGATATCGGCATTGGTTCGGAGAATACTAACGATATACATACTTGTTGCTTGAATATAAAGGGTTTTCCAATAAGAGGTGTTATTTTGATATTCAAAAGAGAAATGCCATTTTCTGAATAAATGATCAGATGTTTATTTCATTATGAGGAAGAAGCTATGCCATTAATAGTGGAAAATAACATCAGGCAAATGACTACCACTACCACGCTTACAGGACCATATCCTTTTAATGAAACTTTCCATAACCAAATAGCAAAGTGGCTGCCCTATGTCCTCGATAGCCTCTCGAATTCAATCTTTGAGGTCTTGAATCGACGCTGGGCTATAAGCGTAGACCTTCTCTTTCACTTGGCCCCAAAGGAAGAAGCCGAAAGGTGTTCAATCATAAGATCTCGGTGGCCAATTGTGATCACCTTTTCGAGAGATAACACGGTCCGGAAACTTTTTCCGCAAAAGATCTATGGTTTCGTTGCTTGTCGGCCGGCTTGCGTTCTTGGGTTAACTGAACTTTATAAGCCATTACCCATATTTTTTTGCAAAAAACGGTGCGATGACGTTTGTGGAATGCCTAATTCCAAAGCACGACGAGGAATGGACAAACCTGGGTTTCTTCAACACTTTCGGCTAGAGCAGCAATATTTTCAGCTGTTCTTGAGCGACGTGCACGGGTTTCATTCGTCACATCACTAACTTGTCCCAACAGCTCGAATTTTTCAACCAATTTCTTTATTGCGGTCCGACAAGGTGCTCAGCAACGACCCAAAAATGTTCGAGTTTTACGAACCGTCTCTGCCAAATGTTTATCATTTTTATAGTGAATTTTAATAATTTCAATGCGTTGTTGAAGAGTGTATTCTTCCATTTTTATTAATGGCATAGTTTCTACAAGTCAAATATCAAAAAATAACAGCTTCAAACGTGACATCTACCGAAAGAGCGAGCTATTCAAAATAACACCTCCTACTGGAAGACCCTTCACCTACATCAATAATAGAAATATGATTTTTTTGGCGAAGTTTCAACAGATAAATCATATTTTCATTCAATGAACTGGAGGGATCTCCAGAACTATGGCAGCTGGAACAAAACTGATACCCTATTTTCAAGCTCTTCTTGAGCGCTCGTGCTACTCAAACGAGGGCTATATCGTTTTGCTCAAATGTCTGTTATTTAAGAATTTTTAACCGAAAATTATCTCAAAGATCTGTGGGGCCCGTAAACACGATAACTCTCAAAAGGATTGTCCTAAGGCGTTTTCGGAAACTTACTCAGGGTAAGTAACTCGATCCATTGGGTCACGTGACGGATCTACTAGTATGACGGACACGGGTTGTAAGTTTACGAACACATCAGGTTTAGGATTTGAAGTGACAGTCGTATCAATAACCGAATATTTTATGGCTTATTTTTTCAGTCCCAGTTCATTTTCGGATTGCTTGCATTTATTGCTTTTTGTTAAATATTTCTTATGATTTCTGGTGTACCCTTCCATGTTTTATGTTATTTTTGAGTATCTATGTTAAAAAAGTGGAAAATCTTTTTTTCACTTCCAGTTTATTTACTGATTGTCTCTAGCTTTGCTTTGATTAATTGGCATCTGTAAAATCTTTCTTATAATTTCTGGTGTGCCTCGCATGTTCAATATTATATTTGAGTACTTATGTTAAAGACGTAAAGAATGGAAAAATATACTAATATTATCAGAACAAAAAACTCTATTGAAATGAAATCGAGTTTGAGGATGTAAATTGGTCGAGTGAATGATCATGCTAAATCTCAAAAGAATCGTGAAATCAAAACCATAGAATTTTGCATTCATATGTTTAGTATCAATTCCGAGTGCTATACAAATTATTTAAGAAATAGCCTTATTGCTCCACCAATTAACGATCGCTCGAAAACACACCAGGGGCCTATTGCACCAAAATAATTTGCAATTTTCCACTTTACACTTTGCATTCTGACAATTTCAAAGTGATAATTAATTATGTTGCACAACACTTCTCCCAAATTTAATTTCTGCGAAGTGCTTTTCACTTTGTACTAGACTTTTCACATTGCACTTTTCAATTATGAATGCGTTTTCCACAACGAAATTCATTTGAAAAGTGCAAAGTGAAAAGTTGCAAAGTATTTGGTGCAATAGGCCCCTGCTCTGGGCTTTTCTCAAATTTCATACTTTTTATTTACCGCAATCGTGGTTCAAGTTGGAATTCCTATGATGTAAATAAATGAACAAGCCATAACATCAGTAACCATCATAACAGTCAGAAAGTAGATTAAATGAACTTTCTTTCGAACAAATGATAAAAGGAAAAAATTGAATAATTTAGTGAATCTATTGAGAATTCCTTATTACATCGAGGAATTCATAGAAACAGATATTGAATTATTGATCGACTATTGAAGTAATTCCCCTAAAATTGCTAGTAATTCATTTGTCCATTATTGTAAAGTTCGTTGGGCAGACTCAATCGATTTAATAGTCCAGACATTTCTACTCAAATGTAATTCATGTCCAGTAAACATGCCACGCTAGTCTTGTTATCCCATGATATTCAATTCGATCTGACGCCTAGTGAAACAATGAATGATAATTATCGACTTTATAGACCGATCTGGATATCCTACTGTAATTCTGTTTAATTACTCAAATATACTGAGTTGGCGGTTTAATATACTGGACCCACAAGACTTAAATGGATTAATCTGTAAAATGAATGAGTCCATAAAATTTGATCAATAATAGGCAAATCATGCTAAGCGATACGCCCTCTGATGACGATCTGAGTAACCTTTAATATGGACATGATTCTTTCATTTTGCATTGTGTTGCCGTGATTTATATGAATTTTTACATTATTAATAATTTTTTAAGTATAATTCTTTCAAATCGCTATTGTTCAGTTCCTCAGTGTTCTTCCTGAGAAAAATTCCAATAATATCTATACATTTCCATGCCTTACCTCAAGCTAGGGATTAATTTGAGTTTGGGTAGAAGGGTAATCGAGAAGTAAGTGACAAAGTGTTGATGGATCGACGAGAAGCCTGGCAACTGAAACTTGAAATCGGTAACCAGTCACAGGAAATATGGAAATTTGCTTCTTGCATTTTGTATATAGATGACTATTACTTTTATCGATGTAAGTACGGATCACACAAAACTTGTAGGTTAGATTAGATTCATGGGGTTAATCGTTCACAGATCCCAGTTCATAACAGAGGTAGTTTTTGAAAAATAATGCTGTGCCTACCAGAAATCTTCCTGTTGGATTTACTACTAGAAAGGAGGAACAACGGGAATGTTCTAGTTCTAGTAGTAGAACTGAAAGGTGTAGACAAGGAAGTGTAAATGAAGAAAACCCACTGAAGAATGCTCTTGTGAAGAGAAAAAGTACAGTACAAATATAATAAATGAAGTTAATTCAACTGTTCAAAAAACATAATTGTTTTCCTTTATTTCCTCAACAGCATTTCAACCTAATTCATTTTTCACTATGGCTGAAATAAATTGAAACAAATGATGACACCCACCGTCTTCACAGATATTAAAAGTTGATATACACAGTAATACACTCGTTCACTATAGATAGGTTTTGATATATTGATTAAAAATCCAAACTTTAATGAATCAGATATACACATAAACAATACTACCAAATCCTTCAATGTCAATATTAATAGTTCTACTTCTCTATATTTTCAGATGCATATTGCTTATTATATCTTCCATAGAGTTTTTATGTTATGAATTTCCCCTTCTATTTTTCTTCAATATCACAATAAACTTCAAAATGCATTTTTCTGTGGGCCTCAAAAGGAAGGGTGAGTAACGTATACTGAATTGATCAAATATGTCCCATTTTATTGCTCAGTTTCTTCTATTTCAATATTAAATTGTCAAAGACAACCGAATATAAAGAATTCAGAAGCAACACGAAAACATAGAAATTTATATTTGTCAAATGTGCAAGCAGCTGTAGGAGGGGGTGGTGTTGGCCTGCATTATAGATATATCTGAAAAACAGTATTTCCTTCTAGTATAATCAGTTTTCGATTCCCAATTGAAATACTCATAATCATATCTAATCAAGATATCTGAAAATTTTCAGAATAAATTTCGGTATTGTAACCCATTTTTGTCATTTTAGCTGATATTTTATTTTTGTCGGTTCATTAGAAGTATTTGCATTTCATAATAAAACCTAAAGTCAACGAAAACTCATTTGTGAATACTTATTTGAATTGTCATTCAGTATTCCAAATAAACAAAGGAACCAAACCAATAAATAAATAAACGATTGCCAAGCAGTTCAGGGAGCAAGCTCGCAAAGATGAAACAAAATTCATATTCTCACGTCAAAACCCGAAATAAATATTTCGATATTTCTGATTGAAACCCTCGTATTTTTCGAAGGGTTTCGTAAATCAGATCGGGATGATCTGATTCGGCGAATCCCGACCTTGAAGAAAATAAATACGGAAAATAATACGAGAAGATGGAAATATGGAGCTCGTTATCGTATAAATCGAATTCTTCTAGACGTATAATGCCAATGAAGCGATATCGATACATTCCCTTATGCGCTTGAATTATTTTACGGATTGATCTGTCACATCAATTTCAGATCGTGCTGGTGGAGAACGGTACAGAATTTCGGATAAGTCTGAAATAAGCCAATAGTTGGGAGTATGTGAATTTTGCGATGGCAGTATATGAGGTTATTTTGTAGTGGATATACATTCATGAATAGTTTGTCCCAATAACTTGAACAAGTCGGAAATATATGCAATTTACAGGGTGGAAACTTCTAAATGAAAAATCCTATTTCTCGAAATATGGCTGTAGTTGTTTCATCTGAAGAAAAATTTCTATTCCTGCGAAAACATTATCACCGTGAAGTTTCAAGTAGAATCCTTTGAAGTTGATAATTTTTCTCTCATCAGATTTTTTATGAAGGTTTCGTATTTAAATGGGATACCTAAATATTTTTGCACATGCAATAGGGCTTGAATAAAAATATATTCTTTTGAAATCAAGAGCTAAGATAATACAACACAAAAAACAAAAACAACGATCCCTAGCTTAGGTCAGTGCAAAACGGGTTACCATAATAGTTTTCCGTTGAAAAAACCCTGCCGTCCCGTTCCAACAAAATAAAACTTATAAACTAGTTGAATATTGAGTGATTTCTTTTTTATCGAGTCCAACCGAAAACCCTCTCCAAAACCCTTAGGAATTCTGAATATGAACGAAAAATCGAAGCAGAAAAAAAGAACGAAAAATAAAATGATTGAAACTTTATTAAATCGATTTGAAAGTAACAACCCAATTCAAAAACCACTCGGTAACTTCATGTATAGCACTTAATTCATTTTGAAACTTAAATAAGCGACAATTATTCATCAGATGTTTTATAGTCTCCTCCTTTCGGTATTCGCAACTAGGACTCTCAACTGAATTCCATTTGAGAAGCGTGCTATTACAAACGCCATGACATGTTTTTATACGATTAAGAACAGTCCAAATTTTCCTTGGAGGATCAAATCCAGGAACTTTATTAGAGGTATCAGTTATTAAATCTTTGTTTTGAATATTACATGTGTTCCACTCGGATTGCAAATTGCTTTATCTCTTTCTTTCGAGGTCAAAAATAATTCGACCAAAATAGTTTACGTGATTTGAGTCGAAGAATCTTATTATCTGGAATAAAGGAAGTAGTTCGATATGAATTTGTAGAGGGATTAAATTTATTGCAAATTTTCAAAGTTAGGTCCGGCCTGCGGATATGTGGAGGAGCAATGTTTGAAAGAACTGGTAACCATTGAGTTGCTGTTGATTTTATAGTTCCAGTTACTATTCCCATGGAAAAGTTTAATTGTGCATCCATCTTATGTACATGGGGACTGTTGAGCCAAACAGGCAACAATATTCGGTAGTAGTTTGGAGGACTTAATAATGCGGAACTTCTTTCCTTCCTGAAAATAATAAAAAAATGTGGGACGAAGCAACGTCCAATACGTCTCTGCCATGAGCTCGAGAAATTTTCTCAAGCAAATTGATGTCCTCTTTGGAATTTTTCCTATGGGATTATGTTAAATCTAAAGTTCATGCCAATCAACCGACTTCCCAGGCGTATTTGAGAAAAAGTATCTACCACCACAGCAGCCGTCTTACGTATATTCACTGTTTGATGAAGTGAGTGTCAGCAACGCAATATTTTTATGAATTAAATAAATCCCTAGATCGTGTACTGTCATAAACCATGAAATTTCTTTTAAATAGATAGCTTAATTTTTTCAATCGATCCAAAAAATCTCTCTGATTATACTGGATGTTTTCAATTTTTTATTTCGAAGCATGAGTCTTCTAAGAGAATCTCTTCGGTCATTTCTTTGATAAATAATAATGAAAATATTTTTTGAAACATTGTATCATGATAACCTATAATTTCTTGTGAGTGGGAGCATATCGTCTACGGTATCGTACTTTGTTATCGATCATTTTTGCGCGCTTATTCCCAGGCGGAACAAAATATATTTTTGTTGTGATCATCATACAGCGAGAGCCGTTTTACGTTTATTAATTTCAGGAAGAGGATAGGTATTTAGAAGTTGCACATCGTTTTAATTCTTGATTCTAGTTTTGATATGTGAGGTCAACTTTCCTGTTGGAATCAACGCAAATGAAATCAGAAGTTATTAGTGGCAGAATGAACTCTGTTCAATTAAACACTGATCATGGTGTAATCATTAAAGAAAAATATTGTCATCCTATAGATCGAGGGTACGAATCCTGGTGTGGCATTTAATTTCCAATGCCAAATGCAAAATTGAATATCCGGAAAGCGATTGGTTTGAATCTATTCATGAATGAAAAGAATTAAACCAGTGGCTCTCAGGATTATCAAATTCGATTAATCACGTCATTTGAATATCTCATTTTTTCTCATGATTGCAACCCAAATCAATCGCGTCAGATGCTTATACTGTTTCAGCTCATTCTAAACAAATCCAATGCAGTTTTTCTATGCAGAATAAGAAAATAATTTATTCGAAAATATTTATTGATTTCAATGAAAATTCAGTAAATCAGTGGTATAATTAATACTCGTAATGAAGGCTCATTATATCACTCATTTATTCAAAATCAGCTGTTTGGTCTCAAAATTAGTACATGCCTTCTGCACTTGTATTATAAAGAACTATCAAATTTCAAAGGGTCTAACCTCAATTCGGATCTTAGATTCGAATAACAACCTCAAAGAAATATTAGGCTCTCTGGGGTGAAAATAAATGTGGGGGTTTGTAGCGAACAAGAAATGTGAGCCACCAATTATTTTCTTTCCGGAGAAAAATCTCTTTTGCCCTTTTGCAATCGGTTGGAAGGTGTAAATCCAATTTCAATTCTATTGTAGTTAATCGAATTTTTTCTTTGGTAGCTCTTAAAAGTGAAACTAATCCATCACAGGAAAAACTCCGTCCTGACTTGATGGACAGACGTAATCGAGTTTCACCATTCCTATTTTTAATACACTTTATGGACGGTGCATTAAAGAAACATTTGAAAAAAGTGACCTGATTTCCTATTGAATGTTCTGTTATACTGATTGATTTCTGAAATATTCTTAATTTTATTTCAAGAGTGAAGTTTTTGTTTAAATTTTTGAGGTGACTTGTATATCCATCATATTATTATTCTTGTCAGTATTATGGTTCTGTAGACAGTACCTTGAGCATCTAAAGTTCTGAGAAATCATCACTGGAGAACCAGGCCCCGTATTCTGGACAAGTGATCTTTCAAAGTGTATAAGAACTTCATTGCGCGAGTCCTTCTTTTACCTGCAAAAATGCACACTGTGCAATTAAGTTCGTATACGCTTTGAAAGATCACTTGTAGAGAATACGTGCCAGATCTGGCTGAGGAGTAGCTTCATTCGAATATCGATGGAATTTCAAGAATATCAATTCAAAGGTGACTGTGATTTGTGGCACCGAGGTGATATTTATACATATTATAACTTATCACTTTGCTCTCGTTTTATGTTGTTTTTTGATCGCTCGTTTTCCTTAAATGAGTGCTATATCGTTTTGCAAAAATGTCTATTATTTTCGAATTTGAGCCGAAAATGGTCTCAAACGATAGAGTTCTACTCCCTGATGACGAATTCGTGGTAAAATTTGATTCTGTCCATAAAGCCGTCCTGTCATCCGGCCGGCCGTTAGCACAATAACTCGAAGGGATTGTCTCAGAGACTTGAAATTTTTAGGGTGAGTTCGGTTTCCAAATGGCTCGGTTGAGTTCGTTAACCAACCAAATCGTACAGTTTGTTTCATTAAATATGGCCATTCAGAATTTTGGTTCTCAATATCTCAGACAAACGAAGAAGAAACCTGTGGCCATATGCAAGATGCTCCTAATAAGCCTCATGCAAAATTTTGTGGCCTTGCTTTAGGACAGTCTTATCATTCAGAACTTAAGTCCTCCCTGTTTTTCTGAACAATACGGAAATGCACAACCCTGCGGCTTGCTCGATTTCGTACAGTATTCACAGATTATGATATAGGAATCAAATGTACTTTTTTTTACACGACTAATAATACCAAACACTAATAAATGAGAATTTATAATAATAATAATAATCAATGACATTAAAACGAACTTTGACAGGACCTCACGCAACAGAGGCGCCAACTAATGAAAAAAACGGTAGCCCCCATTCATTCAATGAAGGTTGAAGTACCAACTATTTTTTTTTTCAATTTTCTTAAATGAGGTCTTGAAAATTTCATTCCATGAGTGGTTTCTGAGCTGCAAATTCTTCGCTTCTCGTATATTGATTGCTCTCCGAAAGTTTTCATCGTTTCATGTTAGTGTTGACTCGGTGTTCCTTTTTTCCTCATTTTTCCCATGAGAATTCATCAGAAACAGCGATATCCCATTTTAATATTGTCGTTGAAAAAACTACGGGTTAGGCTTTCGAGTGGTGAAGTCCTTTTTGGGCTTGAGGTTTATTATTTTTGTCAGAGATGATGAACTGAAAAGCATTATGATCGTTTCAGAAACATGCAATTGCTTCGAATTTGTCTCTGTCATATCCAACTATTCATACATTCAACAATGTAGCGAAAAACTTTCAGCTTCCAGAGTAGATGTCATTGAGAATTGTAAAATGCCACCACTCAGACGAGAAACCTAAATCACCATACAAACTCTATAATTGTTGAAATCAGGTTTTGGGGGTGTTCAAAAATGTTCACGTTTTTACATTGAGTATGTTCGACTTTTCCCCATTCAGGAAAATTTTTAAAAAATTGCAGCATTGAATTTATAATTAATATTCGAAATTTTTTCGATTTTCCTGCATTGCATCGTAGGAATTTCAATCCATAAATGGTTTTGCAATGTATTCTTTTCGCTTCGAGTATATTGATTTATCTCCGACAGTTTTAATTGTTCCACTGATCAACAATTTTTGTTGAATGTTGATGTTGAATACACGTCTCTTTTTCACCATTGTCTCCATAAAATTCTGTAGCATTTATTTTAATATCGCCGTTGAAAGTTCTGGGTTAGGCATCTAAGTGGTATCATCTTTTTTGAGATTCGAGGTTTATTAATCTTGACGACGAATTTGCGAGTGAACTTGTCCGAAACAATAGAATGAGTAATGATTTCTTTTTCAATCAGCTGTTTGATGGAATGAATATTCATACAACGAAATCTATAGTATTCGAAATTGGCGAAACAATTTAAAAAGGAAAGAGAAAACTATACATATTATCATTCGATAGGCTTCGAAATATCACCTGATGATACCTATCCAAACGTTCGGAATTTGAATACACTTCGCATATATCCTAAGAGCATTTTTTTCAGCCCAATGTCTAATATTTAGTCTGCTTCGACGGTAATGTAAATGAGTTTACTTGTGATGAATTTTCATTTTTTCAAACAGTTTTGTGTCGTTCTGCCATGCATCTAGTTGAAATCAGGATATTGGGGAGTTTCATGAATGTATTAAATTCAGGTTGTTATATTTTGTATGCTAGAAACTCTAACTTATGTTACAAAATTGCATCATTGAATTTGAGTTTGAATGTCCGAGTAGTTTTTCAGATTTTCTCACGAAAGGTCCTGAAAATTTCATTTCATAAGTGGTTTTGCACTGTATACTTTTCGCTTTGGGTAAGTATTTTGAGTTTCTTGAATTGTTTTTATCGTTCGACTAATACAACTATTTGTTTTGAATGTTAATGTTGATTCGACGCCTCATTTTCCCCATTTCTCGCTAAGAATTCGAAAACAGCTGTAATTAATCTCATATTCTTGTTGATAAAAATGGGCTTTGCAGTAGTAAATTCCTTTTTCAGAGTTCGTGGCTTTATATTTTTTAGAGATGACAACAACTGAAAAGCATTATGATCGTTCAGTAACATGCAACCTCTATAAAAAACACTCAGAATTTGTCCCAGCCATTTCCAACTATTCATACATTTAACAATATAGCGAAAAACTTTCAGCTTTCAGAGTAGATGTCATTGTGAATTGTAATATTCCACCACTTAGACGAGGAACCGAAATCAATCTTCTCAACTACACAAAACTATTTTAAACTAGACTTCAGCAACATCAATTAATATATTTCCTTTGTACAGCGTCTCGTTGGTATTCAGGGTGACGAGTTTTCCGAGTGCATTTCGCATGGCAATTGTCAGAAACAATAGAATGAGTAGGGAGTTTCTTGTTTCGTCAAGTGCTAATTTGATTTTTCAATCAGCTTCTTGATGGAATGAATATTCATTCAGGTAAATCCATAGTTTTCAAAATTTTGATATAATTTAACTTGAATATTTCTTGGGTATTATTTTACTAGTCGAATTTCACACGCAATTCAACTTGTTCTTGATAATGGAAAATTCAATGTTATGTCATTCGAAATGTTTAAACTAACGTACATTGCTTTAAGGGCAGTGAGTTCACACGGGTCATTTTTGACTACTCCTGGATGAAAATTTTAAACTTTTAATATCAGGCAAAAACATTCTTCGTTTTACTTATATACAAGAACGCAAAAATGGACAATATAAAAATTAAGAAAAGCCTGAGAAGGATCTTTTTAGCGCTCGTTCTTTGATGGACAATAGGACTATTATCTCAAAATTTTATATGGGATTTGAGATTGATACCAAATAATGTATGCAAAAAATGAAATATGTAAAACAAATAATTACAAGAATAATTCTATTCTTTATGCAATATAAAGATTCTTCTTTTCAATTTCCAATTGAATTTTCTATGTTCTGTTGATCCTTTGGCCACGAAAACTTGCATGAAAATTAGCGTAACATTCTTTTTCACGAAAAAAATATTTTGAATCGGATATCCTGTTATTCTGTTGAAGATTTCTTCTTTTCAATATTTCATTGAATTTCTATGGTTTCGTTATAACTATGGCCCCAAAATTCTGCACACGAACATTCAGTGTATCACTCTCATTTATTAAATAAATTTCATTCGAATCAGATATTTGTTATAGAAATGTAGTTTCTTTCTTCTTTTCAATATTCCAATTGAAATTTCTATGGTTTTGTTCACACTATGGCCACAAAATTTTGCATGAGGCTTATTATGAGCATCTTTCATATCGCCGCATGATTTCATTTCGATGGGTTCTGTTTTGTCTGAGAAATTGAGGAACAAAAATTTTGAATGGCCATATTTGATGGATTTGGCTGGTTAACGAACTTAACCAGGCTATTTGGGAACCGAATTCACACTCAAATAGTTTTTAAAAATTGAGGGACAGAAGTGACTTCGTCTGGGTGCAAAAATTCTCGAATTGTAAGAACCAGACACCTGAAATATAAATTTGTGAGGCAAGATTATTAAGTTGTGTACCACAATAGAACAAGTCGATTTAATAACTATTTTCAATTTCCTTTTCTGAGAACCGAACGAATTATAAAATGCATGACAGAAACAAATTAATTTTTCATTAATTACATTTCGTGAATTGGCTATGAAAAAATTTTTTATTTACTTCGGCAAACTATTTAACCCGGCGCATTCGCCATTTTGCAACTCATGCTTGAATGCTTGAACTTTGAGAAACAGACACAAAACTTAGTTGAATATCACGAATCGAAGCATTGTGAAATGAAAAAAAAACGATAAGACACAGAACTTCATTATTAGAATATATTAATTCCATATATATTCTTAATTATTTGCTGAATTGTTAATATTGAAGTTTGGATAATGGAAATAGCAGCAACACGGTTTTGATTAAACTCTTTTTTCTTAACTCGATCTTTCGGGAATTTATTTATTCTTCCTCAGAATAACTACAAATTGAGTGTTGGAAACATATAACTATGTATAAATATTGTACACTTAAGAAATTGAGAATTAATATTAGTTGTTCGTTCTTTTAAATCATCCATAAGTTTGTAGGAGAAATATGGAGATAAAACTAAACATAAATTTGATTTTAAATGTCGAATTGACATCATTCACAATTTTTATTTTGAAACTATCGAAATTTGGATGTTCAATTCTTAATTCTGTTCTGGTTCATGGAGTCTAAATGGATCAAAAAAAAAATTAAACTGAGACCCCCTATATCTTTTCTTGAGTTAATTACACATCAATTATTGTTACATCTACAAAATTTGCTTGATGTAGCTCTCGAGGAGAATGTATAGTTAGAGTATATGTTTCTTTTTGAGTCCTGATATTACTTTTATTCAGAGCGACTAATATTAATTCTCGATTTCGTAAGTGTACAATCTTTATACATAGCTATATGTTTCCATTAATTATTTGTAGTTCTCCTGACGAAGGGAAAATAAATTCTCGAAAGCTCGAGTTACGAAAAAGGAGTTTAGTCAAAATCGTTTTGCTGCTATTCCCATTATCCAAACTTCAATATTAATTCCATATAGATAATATATCGTACATAATATCTTTGAAAGAACGCTTATGGAATATTTATTATTTGATGAATAATTTCGTATGGGCTGCATAAATTGTAATCCGATAAATAATTTATGGTATAATAATAATGTGGAGACGTGAACAATGTCAAAATACCGAACACAGTTGTTCTGTTCCACGAATCTAGACCTCATTACTAAATCACAAATTATGCAATTAATATCGTCACATACAACATAGATTCATATAAAGCCAGTTCTCCTGTGTACCGAACACTATAATTAATTAAATTTGAATGGATCGAGCCTCATGTGTAGTACGTATCACCACCTTGTGCATGGTTGAAATTTTTTGATCGGGTCTTTGATCTTTCATCATTCTGAATAGTTGATCGTGTTTGGCTGAAATGTTATTATTTGAGTACACGGAAGGATTAACGTGGATTCCGCGAGTAATAATATGAACTATAAAAGCTGAGAATAATATTAATTGATTAGGATCAATCTACAATACGGAGGTAAAATAATCTAGACTAAGAGCATCCACAGACAGCTCTTACTACTTAGGTACTATTAAAGATATGAGGCACCTTAGAACCTTACCAACTCGATCCATTGGATCACGTGACGAATCTACTCGGATCACGGACCCGGGTTCTAAGTTTACAATCACATAAGGTTTATTATTTAAATTGACAGTCGTATCAATAACATAACCAAATATTTTATGGATTTATTTTTTCAGTCCCAGTTTATTTTCAAATTGTCTCTAGCTTTGCCTGCATTTATTGGCTTTCGTAAAATATTTCTTATAATTTCTGCTGTGCCCTTCCATGTTTAATGTTATTTTTGAGTACCTATGTTGAAGAAGCAGATAATTAATTTTTTCAGTTCCAATTTTTTTACTGATTGTCTTTACTTGGATTTTTTGGCTTCTGTAAAATCTTTCTTTTAATTTCTGGTGTACCCTTGCATGTTCAATGTTATCTTTGAGTACCTTTGTTGAAAGAAAGAAAGATCTGCATACAAAGATATGAAGAAAATGTTCCACATTATTTTCTCGGCTCATGGAACCACACATTTTTCACTGGGCCAAATTCTCTTATTTTTTCATAATTTTTAGGAATATAATATAATATCGGTAAGTATAAGTTCAAACCATTCAACACAATAATCATATACAGTATTTTCCGAAGATCGGAATCATCCAGGAACCCCGCCATTTTGCAAATTAATCCACTATTCACGGAGAACATTGATTTTCCATTCCGAGAAGTCATTCGAACAATATGGAAATGGATATAACAATTAATATAAATTAGTAATTAGGAAGCATATTATTACGAAATCGAATTACTAGGATTGTTGCATCAATTCCTCGAATTACTTCCAACAATTTAGAATAGTAATCTCACCTACAAGTGCAGTAACGTAGTGCTTCGAATTGATTGCGAGGTGCTTTTAGGATAGTTGTTATGTTTTCGATATTCTCCTACTAAAAGGAAACCGAAATTCCGTGACTATATATAGGTATAGGTTAGGTTTTATGACTGGGTACTATAAAATCTGCAATTTGATGTATTTTTTGCAACTAAGCAGATCTTAAGTTCTAACATAAACTTAACGAATAAATTGGTATAGATTATGACTTGAAGTCCACGACAGTTACACGGAAAAAATATATGTGAACCATTCATATTATTCTTTCGAAAGTTTAAATTATAATCTTCAGAAAAAATCAAGAATCAGTGAATTCGCATCAAAGTGAGATATGATACAGGAAGAATTTCAAACATATACACATATTATGCAACAAATAAGGGTTATCTTCATGTTTCCTTTCAACTTAAGGTTTTATTTTCGAATATTTGCAAAGTTAGATAATCGAATATTCCAAATTTGACACTTGAGTACTCAATAGCATTTTGATTATCACATGTTTGTTAATCGTTCAAATAGATCAAGTGATATTTGTGTTTAGGAGCTCGGACGTAGTTGATAATTACTGGGTGGTCAACTGAAGAATTCAGATTTAGAGCGCTCTAAAATTGTTTTGAACAGGAATAGAGAAGTGGGGTTGTCTTAAACGAAAGAGAGGTTCATGGAAATTTAGTCGCCATGGTTCGCTGGATGAGTGAGGACCTTTGGTTCTGTGTGCGCACTTATTACCAAAATCATCATTTTTTTTCTCCGAAGGAGCCCATTTTCATCTCGACGGCTACGTAACCCAACAAAATTGCCGGAGAAACATGAAACTCAATTGCATATTCTAAAAGTCATAGCTTGGTGTGCAATACACGCACAAGGCATTATTGGCCGCACTTTTTCGAAGAAGGGCGCGGCTGAGCAGTAACAGTGGATTTTGATCGTTATGTGAACATCCTGAACAATTTTTTTGAACCAGCTCTTCAAGACTTTGATGGATACAATCGCGACACTTCAATCGGTCTTACCTGTTATTCAGGCGCTTTTACCTGAAAAGTTGATTTCTCGGCGTGGAAACTTTCCATTGCCTCCAAGAAACCCGGACTTGACAGCTTGCGACTTTGACTTATGGGGATACCTCAAAAGTGTAGTCTACCGCAATAATCCCCGCACTCTTATTGCGTTGAAGAAAATATCCACCAGGAAATTCGAGCTATCGGCCAGCAGAAAAATGTGGACATTTTGACAGCGTAATTTTCAAGAAATGAATTTGCAAAGAGCTGAGCATCATTTCTAGAAAAAAAATTCAAATTGACTTGATAGTTTTTGTTCTATTTCTTTTTTAAATCGAAATTCCTCAGTTGACAACTCAGTATAACTTCCGAAAGGATCGTCTTCGACATCAGAATTTTCAGGATAAAATTGATATCTGTAAAGGAAACTTGAATTATGAGTGAATATAATAAGACCTTCAATTCCCAAAATATTCAAACCTGAAAAAAACGACTAACGATAAAATATCTAATAGTAATACTTTCGCACAATGTAATATTCACGTATTTTAAAATCACCCATTGATGTGCGCGTCTGAGGTACGGAACGCATTTATATTGATAATAAAAGACGTAATATCCTCTGAATTCATTTTATTACCCTTCCTATCGGATATTTCGAAGAATAGCACCAGAACCCCATTCTAAAGATTGGAATAGCATAATGCCTCAACCAAACTCCCATGTACGTCTACCAAATTCGATAGCAATAAACAAATAGATTCCGGTAATCCTCAGTAAATGACGATATTCACGACACATTTGTATATTCAGCTCTCCACTTCGCAAATCCATTAAGAGTCTTCCGGTATTTACTTTGGTAACAAACCGGATGAAATCTGGAAGATCCAGTGAGTGGATTTCCGTATCGTATGTTTTCTCAATTTCATCGTAAAGTATTGCTTTACGTTTTATTTTTTTCTATTTTCGATGTGTCCTGAGGTATAAACAGAAAATGAGAAATCTTATTTGCATAGGAGGAACGCAGATGAACACTTGCTAAATCTTAGCTTTCACGTGAAGATAAATGTTTTATTATAGTATTTTACTTTTATGATGGGAAATAAAATTCACCAGTATTAACGAAGAGATATTCATTTATGCGTGATGAGAAATTCAAGAGCATTTCATTTATTTATACTCAAACATACTACAAACAAGCATAATGCACTAATACTATTTGGGAAATGATATTATTTATACACGAAAATCTTATAAATTCCGCAAGAACATTCAGTGTACCAATCTCTATTTTCATCCGAATCGGATATTTTTTTATGGAATATGAAGTTCCTTCTTTTCAATATTCCAATTGAATTTTCTATGGTTCTGTTTACACTACGGCCACAAAATTTTGCATGAAGCTTATTATGACCATCTTGCATATGGTTGCAACATTTCATTTCGGTAGGTTTTGTTTTGTCTGAGATAATGAGGAACAAAAATTTTGAATGACCATATTTTATGGAACACCCTGTACGATTTGGCTGGTTAACGAACTTAATCGAGCCATTTGGAAACAGAATTCACCCTAAAATCTTCAAGTCTCTAGGACAATCCCTTCGAAATTTATTGTGCTAACAGACGGCCGGACGGCCCCATGGACAGAATTGAATTTGACCACAAATTCCTCATCAGGGAGTAGAACCCTATAGTTTGAGACCATTTTCGGCTCGAAATTCGAAAATACAGACATTTGGGCAAAACGATATAGCACTCGTTTAAGTAGTACGAGAGCTCAAAAATCATTCATTCGATGAGATCGTTTTCGAGATATAACTGAAATTCGAAATTTTCAATTGATTTTCAATAGATTGTATATACGCAATCGAAAGAATTGGTAAAGAAAGAGAATGTTCCTTTCAGCCTCAAGAATCTTTGGATAAAATATTTCATATGGTCGAAGACTCACCCTGTATTTTCTGCTGCTCAATTACTCTTTCATTTCTTGTACAAATTTCCCTAAATAACATAACAAAAGTAGATAAAAACGGTCGACTGACGAAAAAAATTGAAACATATTTTTCATTATTAACCGATTTCATTTATCACTCTAGGAATCATGAGAAATATCAAATCCGAACCATCTACCGAGAACACCATTTCCTTGTGTCCTTCAGAATTTCTCGACATCAGAATTCATGACCTATTGTAGTTCCACTTCATAGACTGCACCTCTGATGGGATTTCCATGCAAGTCATCCAGAAAATGAGAAATTGGATTGGTTACTTAAATTTTACCGATTTTGATTAGGTATTTCAGTTCTTAATCGATAAATATCCCTTGTTGTAAACGTGCTAGGATGTGTTTCAGAATGGACAACTTGAAAACCGCGACATTTTCGCACATCTTTAGTATTTTTCTTATATCTCGGAAAGTACGCAACCATCAAAAAGTCTGCACCCACACTTCTTTTTGGAAGAACATTGAATTTTACGTCTAATGGCGTTCGAAGCATCAAAATCAGTGAAGCCGTTCGATCGCAATTGCCATTCAAAGATGGGCAATTTTCACAAACTCAACGGATCAGTTGAAAACCCTCCACTTTTAACACCTGTCCTTCAGGTCGAAGAAGAGTGCACAAATTCAAAAATGTCGTCGGCTTCAATTGTGATTTAGATACTTTTCGAAATTGAAATTCGCTCATCCCAGTGTTCCTGAGACTTTCGGAGTCCGCAGCGCCGAGTTTCCGCTAAGGCAGTCCGATTCACGAAGCGTTATCTTAACTCAAAACTTCCCATTTTCATGCATATTTTTCAAATAACATTGTATGCAGGATCTAATTCACAATACTATTCCACACCATTGGTTCATGACCTTTTTCAATAGTTGTCTTTTTAACCCTATACAAGCTTTTAAACTTGAGGGTTGCCTACTTCTGAGTTGAGAATGTGAAAATAGCCATCCTTGACCGACAGTTGTGGTTGAACTGCTGGAACGATTTAAATGCGCGAAAAACCATTAGACGTAAAATTTGAAGCACAACTCTGGAGGATTTCATATCTCGTGTAAGTTTAAGGGATTAGACCCGTTTTTTAGCACTAACTATTCTGAGCTAGATACGATATAATGAAAGAAAAAAACTTATAAATTCAAAATATATTCCTAGTTTTTGCAAAAGAATTCGATTTACCAAGAGGTCCGATATTCGAGATTCGATTTGAAATTTATTCAATTCTTTTCCTCATTACTACTTCAATTTGTCAAAGCTGGGGTTTTTCTGTACTAACAGGCTTACAAATGCCTTCAATTTTTAAACGCTCGTTCTACTCAAACGAGTGCTATATAATTTTGCCACACGTCTGTCATTCTTGAATTTTGAGCTGAAATTGATAGGGTTGGACTCCATGATGACGAATTCGTGGTCGAATTCAATTCTGTTCGTGGGAACATCCGTCAGTTAGCACAATAACTTTCGAAGGGATTGTCCTAGAGACTTGAAATTTTAATGATGAATTCAAGTCCGAAATGGCTCGGTTAAGTAAGTTAATCAGCCAAATCATACAGGGTGTTCCATAAAGTATAGGCAAGTTTTTGTTCCTCAATATCGCAGAAAATACGTAACCAATCGGAATGAAATGTAACGGCCAAATGCAAGATGCTGATAACAAGCTTCAAGCAAAATTTTGTGGCCATAGTGTGAACAGAACCATAAAAAATTCAATTGGAATATTGAAAAATAGAAACTTTATATTTTCATAAAAAGATCCGATTCGAGTGAAATTTATTTTGTGAATGGAGATTTATATTCTAAATGTTCTTCCAAAATTTGTGGCCATAGTTTTAACAGAACCATGGAAAATTCAATTGGAATATTGAAAAGAATATTTATATTTTCATAACAGGATAACCGATCCGAGTGAAATTTTTGTTGTGAATTAAGATTGGTATACTCAATCTTCATGCAGAATGTTGTGGCCATAGTGTTAACAGAACCATTAAAAATTCAATTGGAATATTGAAAGAAGAATCTTTATATTTCCAAAACAGAATATCCTATTCATGTGAAACTCATTTTGTGAATGGAAACTGATATACTAAATGTTCATGCGAAATTTCAAGAGCATCACATCATCCGAACCATGGAATTTTATTTTTTTAATTTAAATTTTTACATATTTCATTTTCTGAATGATTTCCAGAATATAATTCCGATTGTACTGAAATTATGCATATTCGGTAACAATCCCAAATCCCATATAAAATTTAGAGGTAATAGTCTTATTGCTCCACCAAAGAACGAGCGCTCAAAAGCTCCTGCTCAGCGCTTTTCTAAAATTTTTCTTTCTCATTACTTACACTAATTTTTCAAGTTCGGAGAATGTCGTAGCAAAGTTCATCAAAAAAATTCCCTCCATTGTTTCTGATTCGTTCAAATTGAAAATCTAAAAGAAGACGACAAAAAAAACATTCGTCAAACCGAGCAGCGGAATATCTGATAAGAACGTTTCCGTGTAGACAAATCGAATGTAACGGAAAACCAACTATATTCCCGCTTGATTCGATATTCTCGCGTATTCCAGGATTGGTGCCTTCATCCAGATCTGGAAATCCGTTTAGTTAGTATAAATTAGTTTTAACCAGGTCTGATGCAGAAAGTTGTTTGAAAAGTATCCGATTCAAGTGAAATGTATTTTGTGAATGGAGATCGATATTCTGAATGTTCATCCAAAATTTTGTGGCTATAGTTTTAACAGAACCATAGAGAATTCAATTGGAATATTGAAAAGAAAAATCTTTATATTTTTATTACAGGAAATTCGATTCGAGTGAAATTCATTTTGAGAATGAAAACTACTATACTGAATGTTCATGCAAAATTTCAAAGGAATCACATCATCAGAACCATAGAATTTAATTTTTGTAATTATTCATTTTTTTACATATTTAATTTTTTGAATAATTTTCAGAATATAATTCCGATTGTGCTGAAATTATGCATTTATATATTCGGTATCAATCTCCAATCCCATAAATAATTTCGAGGTAATAGTCTTATTGCTCCACCAAAGAACGAGCGCTCCGAAGTTCCTGCTGAGGGCTTTTCTCAAATTTTTATTTCTTATTACTTACTACTGATTCTTCAAGCTCAGAGGACGTCGTAGCAAAGTTCATCAAAAAAATCCCTCCATTGTTTCTGATTCGCTCAAATTGAAAATCTAAAAGAAGACGACAAAAAAACATTCGTCAAACCGAGCAGCGGAATATCTAATAAGAACGTTTCCGTGTAGACAAATCGAATGTAACGGAAAACCAACTATATTCCCGCTTGATTCGATATTCTCGCGTATTTCAGGATTGGTGCCTTCATCCAGATCTGGAAATCCGTTTAGGAGATTCGTGTACTCACCTGCGCTATCTGGTCGAACCTGCCGAACAGCTCGTTCAAAGTTTTAACTAGGTCGGATGCAGAAAGTTGTTCGGAAAGTGGGGTGAAGTTCACGATGTCGGCATACAATATTGAAACGTTGTTGTGTCTCTGCACGTACATTTCATGGAAGCTGCGGTTCGAGTGTTCCTGACAGGCGTCCGCCATCTTGAGCATTATGCTACGTTTTACCTGCAATGAAAAAAAGAATTGTGAACATTTTTTATCAATATTAGCCAATATCTTTAGGGGTGCGTTCACAAACTTACTCTGAGAGTAGAGTAAGAGTATGGCGGAGTATGACGCAGTGGCGGCTCGTGAGATTTCAATCAGAGGAGGCCCAAGACCACGCAACCAACAAAATAATTTATTTCGAATTGGGCTTCCTGTCAGCCAATGGCATGTAATATACCATTCTACGCAAAACGAACGATTATGAACAGAATTAATAATTAAATTTAACATTGCTGGTCGAGGTATATTAATTACTTCAGTTATGAAAATTTTATCATCGTCAGGGATTCTAATGAATTTATTATTCAAAATAAAATCTACAGGATCTTGCGTTCACTACTTGCTTTATTATTCTCACTTCTTCTTTCCGTTTCCATCTTTCTTGCTGAAATATTGGAATCTTACCCCTACATACTTTTCCGAAAAATGTCATAAAACTACAAACCACACGCTAAACGCGGGTTTCATAAAACTCCGATCACGGTGATAAATGAAATGTCATTATTTCTGTGCAATTTTCAGTTCATTTTTGAGGTAAACCATCGGCTTAATTCAAAATCAACGATTTGATTGCCCGATCAAGCTTTATAAAACTCACTGTAAAAAGATAAAGGATTAATACTTCGTTAATAAAAAGGGAGGAAATCAAAACAACAGCTGATTTCCATCCACGATGATCGGGGTTGATTCGGGCCGATTCGGCTAAGCTCGTTCGCCTAGAAGCGAAAAGAAGGCTGCGGAGTCGGGCCTCCGGTCACGTGGCCTACAGCTTGAATTTGAGTGGTTCCCGCACCGTTCACTTGAAGAAGTTTGAAATGTTACAGGCTAACGAATCTGGACTCGTGGAGGCGAGCCTCCTCCGCTAAGAGGTTACGTATATAGCGGGCAAACCGCAACACAAAATACGTATAATACGTATTTTGTGTTGCGGATAATATATGAATGTTTAAGATCGCTGAATAATAAACAAATGTTTATTAATTTGAGATTTGGATAGTAGATAGAATGATGGATATAATACAGATATAGAAACGTTATTATTTTTCATTTGAACTTGAATTTCAAATTGAATAAAATGCAGTGAAATTAGGGGAGGCCCGGCCTCCTCTGCCTCCCCTGAGGAGCCGCCACTGGTATGACGGAGTAAATGCAGTTTGGTCGTCGTTCAGAAACTTTACTCTGACAAATGTCATTCGTCAGACATATGTTAGGTTGAGTTAGATTAACATGAACTTTCTATTATCGGTTACTATCACCTTTTCACTAGCTTTTGGTTTATTGTAGACAACTGATTTCATCTCTTATAATCTTCAGGGCTCTTCAGAGGTTGCTAATAATTCAATCAGTAGATTCTCAGATACCGTTTGTAACCTGATTAACTTTGTATATTGATTGCGAACTATTAATAACAGAATTGGACAGAGAAAACTAATTCAAGATTAACACATTGCTACTTTTATTATTCAGACAGTAATACTTGGAATTTTCTAATGGTCATTAAAGGGTGCCAAATGGTTACCTGGCAGTTACCTACACCTTCGAGTGTTTCTTTCATCGTTTATAAAAATCCCTAACTGGGAATATCGACAGACTCTCAACAGATGTGAAAATAATATTCTTAATGGAGTTATAATACTTCCATGCCTATACTCCTATTTTCAAGATTCAAAGTATTTGATTTAGTTAGTTTATCGTGTGAAATTCGAAATATTCAGCCAAAATGAATAAAAACGATGAATAAATTTTCAAATTCGAACAACATTTTCACATTACAGTTTCAAGAATAATGGATAATATGAATACCTTTATTTATTTTTGAGTATTTACGGGTATTACTGCCAATCCATAAAACTTCTAAATGTTTAGTTTATCGTAAGCAAATAGAGATATTAACTCATAACGGTTAACAAACGGCGAAAAAAGCTTTGAACTCAAACCAGAAATGTTTTTCTCGAATGAATGACAGAGATGCTTAACGCTTTAAATTCATATAACTGTCAGACTATCGAATACTCTTCAAAAAAGCAGGGGATCCTACTAACAGAAAATTTTTGAACGATCGGAAATATTTACATACTCTGACAGGATTTAGAGAGTTTCTGAACGCTTTGGAGGAAGCAGAGCATGCTCGGAGTAAGTTTGTGAACCCGCCCAGGTGTGCCACAGAGCTCTGTTCTCGGTACCTTTCTATTTTTGATATACAGGGTGCGGCAGCGTAACTTCCTTTTTCTAAAACTTAATAAAACGCATTGTATAAAACATAAAATTTGTATTCGTTTTTTATAATATAGGCACATACATAAAGTTTTGTTTCACCCAGTTTCGAAGATAAAATCAGGTAGGTGACGTCCCTCATTCTCTATACACGGAGTAAACCGATTTCTGGCGTTTGTCATGACTCCAGCCAGTATAGCAGGCGTTATGTTGGCAATTTCTTCCTGGAGGTTGTTCCTCAAATCTTGTAGGGTTCTTGGACGGTTCACATAAACACGAGATTTCAAAAAACCTCATAGAAAAAGTCACAAAGGGTCAAATCGACAATTGCATCAAAGGCCTTTGCATCCACCTAAAGTCACAGTGTGGTGAGTGTGGTGTGCAATTTCCTCAAGTGGAATTATTGGTCCCTGGTTCTTTGAGGAAAATGAAGTCACAGTGACTATGTAAACATGTTACAGGAAGAAATTGCCAACATAACGCCTGCTATACTGGCTGGAGTCATGACAAACGCCCGAAATCGGTTTACTCAGTGTATGGAGAATGAGGGACGTCACCTACCTGGTTTTATCTTCAAAACTGAGTAAAACAAAACTTTAATTATGTGCCTATATTATAAAAAAGAATAAAAATTTTCTGATTCATACAATGCGTTTTATTAAGTTTTAAAAAGAGGAAGTTATGCTGCCGCACCCTGTATAACAGAAGCTGATTTGTTCCGAGTAATTGAATATTCCATTTTGATGACGTTCAAGCTCGCAATTTCTTTTATAACTCTTTTATCGATCAGACTGTTGATAAGATGAATCATGGTTTCTTAGAGATTGCGCAATATTTTAGAAATAATATATATAATTCAAATGTTAATTACAGCAATTGTTTTCTTCTGCTTGACTTTCAATCAAATTTTCTTCTTGAGCAAGATGCGAGAGGGTATTGGTTTCTTCCTCTTTTCTTGTAAAAATTCTTAGTTTAGCTTTGCGGAATACATATACCTATTTCACAGTTCTTCTGCGATAATTACCTTTGTGCATAGATAATGAGATTTCTCGGATTCCTCCTTTTGTAAAAGAGTGGAACTCTTTTGTATAGTCCATATTGATAGATGGCAAGATTCTTTTTGTGCGCTTGTTTCTAGGGGAACAGTTGTCCAGTTATTTCAGAAATATTGAAAGTGTTCACTATTTCTAAATATTTCCGAAACCACACATCCGTGTCTCTATATGCCTGAATGTCATGTGAAAAAAATGCAAAATCGATTTCAGAGTTTTCGAAGTTCATCTGATTGATTTCTCAAAGTTAACGGAATCCTATCAAATTTTTTGCACTTCATTTATCCGAATATCTTGAAATGCAAAAAAAAAGACGAAAAACCCAAAATCTACAGTCGAATCTAATCCGATGTGGTTCTATATCTTCAATGATGATTCTACATAACTTCAGATGTTCAAAGAACCGTCTACAGAGTCAAAATAAGCGCTTCCCTATCACTTTCAATTAAGTATACGGAATAATAATGTGAAAGTTTTTGGCCAAAAACAAGGTCTGGTCAGAAATATATTGATTCATCAGAATAACGATAGTTTTATAGTTTCAACAATCTGTAATTTTTGGAGGACCAAGTCATATAGGAAATAAACTGAAGATAAATTATAATCTAATAATTTCAAGATCTTGATGGTGGAAACTTGTGGCATCATCAAACCTGTTACCACAATTCGGATAGAAATTTAATTTGCGTTGATTCCAAATGAAAAGCAGCATGATTACGTTGATTGAACATCTCTTAGAGCGCAGTTGGATACACCTACCTACCAAGATTTCATTCAATTATCTCTCAGCAGGACCTTGTTACGAAATTATGATTTAGGTATACGGCCCTATTTTTAGCGGTATCTTTTTCATCAGTAGATTACATCAGACCGCCTCTCCTCACTCTTTATTCGGGAAAATTTTAAAGAATCGTGTACTTAGAAAATGGAGAAAGTATCAAAAGTGATTCAATAAAATATCCGAAAACTTCGAATAACACTAAGGGTACGTTCAGATGATGAGCGCTCAACGCGCGTTTTGCTAACGAGCGTTTACAACTACATGTATTTTGAACGCCCATCATCTGAACGTACCCTAAACAAGATACATGTAGTTGTGAACGCGCGTTGGCAAAACGCGCGTTGAGCGCTCATCATCTGAACGTACCCTAAAGGTTTTGCTCTTGAGCACCTATTCTGACAACAGAAGTCTTTCAACTCTCAGCAGAAATGTTGTATTTTAATGAATGAGCATAACAGAACAGAGACTTTCCGAAATAATGAAATTTGAATTATATTTTCGCCAATATGAAAAAATGATTAAAGCTCATGACTTTGAGGTAATACTCAATTATTATTTAATTATTACAAGTTCGTTCCTGAAGCTTAACTAAAACTTCATCTCTTATGGGTAAAAGCATTGTTTAACCAATAATTATGACATATCAACATATGTGGAAATGGCAAATACCAGATCAGACATGTGATGTATTGTTTCCATCATAATTTGTCATTATTTTTTAATTAGTGGTAACAAATATCAACCCAGGCTGTGATCTCCTTAATGATGTCATTATTTAGGCATTAGTTGATGTTCCGGAAAATGTTGATAAATGACGTTGTAGCAACAAGCAGTGGAGTTATCAGATTCAACGTTGAATAGCTAATTATAATATGCAGGGTTGGGAGAAACTCCTTATAATAACGAAATTATTATCTTTCAAATCAGTGTTTTGAAAAAAGCTGGAACACGTGTATTGATTTTATATTAAAGGCTTGTTTTGGCAAAAAATGAACTTTCGTTTCAACCCCTTAGCTGCAACCCCACATAACTTTTATTTACAAATGCAAACAAACGTCGTGTGTAGACTACATGAAAAGCTGGCAAAATGGAATCTTATCAATCTATTCTCTTGTACAGACTTTACTCATGTGGTAATTATAAAACGAGACCAAACTCTCAATTTGCAGGACGCTGCATTGGAAGACGTAGTACAATTGAACGGCCACCGAAAAAATAGTGGGGTTGCAGCTGAGGGATTAAAGAAAATATTATTATCCACGACTATTGTAAAATCCGTCCATTGTACGTCTCTGCGCTAGGCTATAATAATACACATTAAAACACAAGGGAATAATGAGATATTAATCACTGCTGTCAGATGCTTCATATATTTAGCTTTGATATAATATTCGTAGAATTGGTATTTCCTCAGTATTCTAAAATACTTCAACTAACAAATATGGGTATACCATGTCAATCGAGGGCCAAATCTACTTTCATTATATCGCTAAAAGCATTTTTTATTACAAAATATACAACGACCTTCTCCAAAATTTCTCATGTGTCAACTTGACTTTTTCCACGCTTGTCATAAAAGGGTCTTGTCCCGGTCGCCAAATGTTAAAATCTTCAAGAAATACGGGGTGTTTATAAATGATTGTAATATCGTAGGGTGCTTTTGAATTTTTTTATCTTGTCGTTTCTCATGCAAAGTGTTCAAATTTATAATTCTGGTCACATTTCGCAATTTCTTTTGGAATGACCAACCTAAACTTACAGTATTGTTTGTTTAAATTGAAGTTTACACCAGAATATAGATACGTATTTATAGTAGACCAACGCCAACTGCGTTGTTATAATCATTTATAGAGACCCTGTATATTCAGTAGTCGTGGATAAAGTATAGTATGCTTCTCGCGTAAAATGGCTGTTATTCACTCAGTGATTAGGACCACTCGCCTACGGCTAGTGGCCTTAACTTCACCCCGCAAATAAAAGCTATCATTATACGCTCGTTGCATAATATACTATTATTCTATTCCCGAAGAAACAATGGTATTTCAAGATCATTCCACGCGATTCAGCTTGTTTGAGCCACTGATTCGGAAGATATTAATTTGTACGCTTTTTGCCTAATTGTTATTCAGATTTTCACATTTCACTCCCAAAATAACCCGTTTAATAGTCCGGCCTCGGAGAAATTACAATTTCACTTTCCTTGCAATGTCTCGAATCTCCTGTTTTTATTCGCGATAAAATGAATTCGACAAATTGCAGATATAGAACCTAATATCACTGAGATCGTTATGTTCATGACACTTGATACGGGGCTTATAAAATGGATTTAAAGGCTTGAGAGAACACAATAAAAAGCCAGGGTCATCGCTTGGAACCTCTTGCCGTAATTTGAATTGCTCCGTTGAATTTTATGAGAGTCCTTCGGGGAGTTTGACATTTTCGATGACGTTGGATGGAAGATTGAGAATTGGTAACCTCATGCCTGATTTCGTTTATTAGAAATCGATTATAATATTCCTTCAAGAAATTTTATATTAAAATGGTAAATTTCAACCAATTTCACATATAGCGGAGGTCACGTCCCTTCCTAAAATTACGACAAATTCGACAAAAGTCTTTTTTCGGCAACCGTCCGGCAACTATCGACATCCCGGACGCTTTTTCTCTGAGAAAGTAGCACTGATAATTTTTATTATTCAATATCATGGATAAGAATGAAATTAATAATACTCTTTCGAACTTTTTAAACTGATAAAGCAAACGACTCACGTTTATTAGCGTACCTGTGGAGTAGAAATTTAAGATACGGTTCGTAAATGTAACATAATCGGTATAATAATTCTCGAGTTATGATGATTGAAATTTTATTTTCCGAATATTTTGAACAAGAAATCCAATCAAATTGGAATTTTTCAGGTATTTAGCTGCTCGTTAAGTGCTGATTCACAATGGACGTAACGTAATGGACATAACGAACACGTAAACGTACTTTGTCCGTAAACGTAAATGTGTTCAGAATGGACTTTGGGCCTTCATACCTTTATAATAAGTGTTCTATAAATTTTTTGACAATTGATTACTGTGAAGTGTTGTCATTAATTAAAAATGTATGAAGTATTAAGTCTGTTTTATTGAGACGATGTTTGAAAAAAAAGAAATTGAAGAGCAAAATTCTAAAAGAAGAAAAAAACGACGTTGGTGAGTTAGACCTACAAATCACAGAATGTGAACAAATTCCTATAATTAACGTTAGAATTACGGACTACCATAAGCTCAACGTAAACGTAAAAATTACAGAGCCTATTGTGAACAGTTTCATATGATTTGCATTGGTTCAACTTTGCGTTTTTCGTTTACGTTCCCGGGAGTTTTATGGTTACGTCCATTGTGAATCCAGCATAAGGCAACAACGTTAGAAATATATTGAAAAAAGAATTTCAAAAAAGAAGCTTTTGCGCTCTTGTTCATATTGGGGAAACGATAAATATACTTAATTCGAACATCCGTAGATCCTTCTTTCTAGTTATTCATGAAATCAACTTTTTTTTCAAATATCTTGAAAATGTCAAGATTTGAAGTTGCTCGTTTCGGAGGTTATCGTCATCCGTTGGTCGGGAATATTGATAAAATCAATGAACTATGTTTGAGGGAGAGTAACTCCGAAATGAATCAACTAATTTTGCCTTTCTATTGAAACCTCAGAACCGCGATGTCCATGATGTAGAAATATACAAGAAATAAAGGTTTTAAATCATCACTCAGGTCCTCACTAAAAATTTGGACCTGATTGAATTTCAAGTTTCAAAAAAGTTCGAAAAAAATGTAACTATACAAGTGATTTTCTCATTAAGGTTTTAAACTTAGTTACTAAGACTCTGCAGTTCAAAGTTGGATAGAATCATTCTTGACCTCAGATTCGTGACCAGTGAGTCCAAACAAGTCGTTCGAGCCTTCGAGATCAATTCCGATTCACAATTCTGAACACACAGACATTTGTGCAGAATTCTAGCATGCTATAGGATCAAGTGCGCTAAAAACTAAATATAATACCAATTAAAAGCACTTCCCGAATTCGATTACTTTTTATTATTTCAACAATCGACAATAGCCAGTTTTACTATGTTGAATAAATTTTTTTATGTGCGGAAGCATGAATTAATTAAAATTTTCGGTAATCAATTTTTAACCAAATATTGTCCGTGCGAGAGAAATTAGGAGGATGACGATTCACAACATAGTGGTCAGTTGGCATTGTTCTAAACTGTGATGAAACTTTCAACTAATTAAATGAATGCTAACGCTTACGTTTCAGTCAACTGCATATTCTAATCGTTTGAATTCCCCAGCTATAGCAAATTTTTTTTTCTCGAAACGCTGACAACGGAACAAAATGCTATGATTTTCCGAGGATACATTATTCCACACCTGGACCTGTGTTGTTTTGCCTTCGAATAAAATAAAGACATTTCACGGAAACGTACATAGATCGAAACCTCATTTATTCTCTCAAAGCGAGAAAAACAACAGAGAAGTTCCGCAATAAAGGAAACACAAATCTTGTATACCTACGGACTGATTGAAGAAGTTGTTTTCGAAATGCAGCAACGAGTTTAGTGTTTTGTTTTCGTAGTGACTGACAAAGCTGGAACATCTGGTCTCATAAGAAAATAAGTTATCTGGCAAACTTAAAACAAGTTTGCAAGTTTAATGGGAATATACAGGCTGGTCAAATTCTCAGCATTTTTCACCTTGTTGAAGTGTGGAAGTACGACGAATGAAAATGCTGTTACGCTGTTAAATTTTGTCCTGTGAATGGAAATTCATATGCATTGCCAAGAGCCTTACTTAAATGGGCATTATGACACTAGAAATATCGTCGTCTGGATAGAAAACTTCGCAGTTTTACACATTCGAGGGCACTCGAAGGAGGGTAAAATGACCCTTCCTACAGAATACAGATGATTTTCTGAGATATCTGGTATTTGAATGCCTTCTTTCGTACATTCAGCCATTGTTATAAGGAAGGAAAGTGAAAACATCTCCTCGTAAAGTCTAATATTCGAGATAAAGCGGGGAAAGTGGTGATAGAAGAAGTACTTGAACTTTTGATGGCATACTGTCTCATCAAAGAAATGTGTGAAAGCCACACTCAAAATATTTTTAGGTAAGTTATAATTTCCACCAGCATTTTCAGTCTTGCTTCGTTTTATCATGAGTGTAAAATTTTCTTTTCGTTCTGGAATAGTGTTTAGAACAGTTATTTGGACGAATCAATCAAATTAATTAGTTTCGTTATGGTAAAATAATATTTATTGATACACAAATTCCAGATGCAGAAAACCGTATCGATATCTGCTGTTGAATTTTGTCCTGTGAATAGAACATTTATGCTCATTGACAAAAGCCGATTAAACATAGACAAATGAAATCTCTCTTCGAATTTTCCATTCTTTCTATCATACTTAAATGGGCACAATAACACTGGAATATCGTCTTCTGAATAGAAAACTTCGCAGTTGTACACATTCGAGGGCACTCGAAGGAGGTTAGAATGACCTTTCCTACACAATACAGATGATATTCTGAGATATCTGGTATTTGAATGCCTTCTTTCGTACATTCAGTCAGGGAGGAAAGTGAAAACACCCCTCGTAAAGTCTAATATTCGAGATAAAAGCGGGGAAAGTGGTGAGAGAAAAGGTACTTGAACTTTTGATGGCATTCTTTGTCATCAAACAAATGCGTGGAATTTGAAAGCCCGACTTAAGATATTTTTCAGGTTTGTTATTGGTCTTTTCCAATAAGAGATGTTATTTTGTTTCAAAAAATTAAATTAATTAAAATAAATGATCGGATGTTTATTTCATTATAAAGAAGAAGGTGGAAAATAACATCAGGCAAATGACAACCACGACCACGCTTACAGGACCATAAAAATTTCAAAAATCGCAAAGTGGCTGCCCTATGTCCTCAATAGCTGGGCTCTTGGCGCAGACTTTTTCTTTCACGTGGCCCAAAAGGAAGAAGTCACAAGATGTTAAATCACAAGACCTCGGTGGCCAATTGTGATCACCTCTTCGAGAGATAACACGGTCCGGAAACTTTTCCCGCAAAAGATCAATGGTTTCGTTGCTTGTGTGGCACGTAGCACCGTCTTGTTGGAAGTACACGTTGTCCAGATCAATACTATCCAATTTCGGCCATAAAAACGTTTGTGGAATGCCTAATTCCAAAGAACGACGAGGAATGGACAAACCTGGGTTTTCTTCAACACTTTCGGCTACAGCAGCAATATTCTCGGCTGTTCTTGAGCTACGTGTACGGGTTTCATTCTTCACATCACTAACAACTCGAATTTTTCCACCAATTTTTTTATTGCGGTCCGACAAGGTGCTTCACGACGACCCAAAAATGTTCGAGTTTTACGAACCGTCCCTACCAAGTTTTCACCATTTTTATAGTGAATGTATTTGCAATGCGTTCTTGAAGCGTGTATCGTTCCATTTTTATTAATGACATAGTTCCTTCTTGTCAAATGTAAAAAATGACAGCTTCCAACGTAACATCAATCGAAATAGCGGGTTATTCACATAACACTCTTATTGGAAAACACCCTTATTTAATATGTTCGAATATTTCATCCTTGTAATGACTCAACAAATTGAATGTATTTTATTATTATTGTATTTGAAAGGATTATAGCATAAATTCTTTAAATTGATAAATAAAATAATAATAAAGCTTACCTCTGCTGCAATATAAGCAGGTATGACGCTTAGCAGCAATTGCTCCTGCTGCTCTTTCTCGCATTCTAGTTTCACCCTGGATTCGATGCAGGTTCGCGTGCCAACAAAAGTGCGTCTGTGTGCGGCTTCTGTCATATGCCGATAGTATAATCCTGTCGAGCTCCCAGCTAAAAGCAGGATCAATTCGGGAATAATCTGAAAATTGTGAAAATAAATCGTTAATATGGTTGGGCAATATGATGTACATGTCTGTAATACACGAAAGGCAATTGCCTGTGATTTGTATGATAAATGTAATTGGGACGATTACAGCATATTTTTTTATGGAAATTTAATCCAGTTGAATTGTGCTTTGAGCAGGAAAGTTTTGGGGTAGTTTTGATTACTTTATTTTTTATTTTTTTTGGGGTGCTGAATCCGAATTTCAGGTTTGCTAACGAAATTTCGTGATGAAATAAAAAAAAAATAAAAAAAAAGTATAAAAATCTCAGTCTTCGTCAGTTTTCTGCTTATTACTCGGAAACTATCAACTTTTCGTGAAAAACCTTTCCATGCAAAATGAAAAGTACCTACATAAAATTTCCTACAAACTGTACTAGCGCAGATTGTTCTGCGAGAAACCGTTCTAAGTCAAATTGTAGTTGAAAATGAGGTATTTCTATTACTCAATAAATGAAGAAAAATTGAATTCTATGGTTATGAAGATGCGAATCGGATATCTTGTTCTGGAAATATAAAGATTCTTCTCTTCAATATTCAATCGAATTTTCTATGGTTCTGTTCACACTATGGTCACGCCATTTTGCCTAAGGCTTATTTTGAGCATGTTGCATTTGGCTGCAACATTTCATTTCGATTGGTTCCGTTTTGTCTGAGATATTGAGGAACAAAAATTTTGAATGGCCATGTTTTATGAAAAATAAAATATGGCCATTCAAAATTTTTGTTTCCCGAATATCTCAGACAAAACGAAACCCATCGATATGAAATGTTGCGGCCGTATGCAAGATGGTCATAATAAGCTCCATGCAAAATTGTGGGACCATAGTGTACACAGAACCATGGAAAATTCAATTGGAATATTGAAAAGAAGAATCTTTATATTCCATAACAAGATATCCGATTCGAGTGAATTTTTTTTATGAATCGAGACTGATATACTGAATGTTCATGCAAAACTTCAAGAGGATCGCATCAACAGAACCATATAATTTTTTTCATTTATTGAGTCAAAGAAAATACCTCATTTTCAACTATAATTTGAGCCATAAAACGTTTGTCGCAGAACAAGCTGTGGTAGAACAATTCGAAGGAAATTTTATGTACGCTCATTTTGAATGAAATGTTTTATTAGGAAAAGTTGATAGTTTCCTAGAAATAAGCAAAAAACTGACCAATAATGAGATTTTTCATCTTTTTACCTATGTTGCGTCACGGACTTCTGTTAGCAAACTTCAGATGCGGGTACAGTACCCCAAAAAACATAAAAAATGAGATATCCAAACAACTCCAAAACTTTCCCGCTAGGGGTTCTTTTAAGCACAAATATACTGTACTTATTGTGCATTGCGTTATGCTGAAAGGGCAAAACTCACAGATTGGGAATTGAATTAGTTTTATGAGGAAGAAACATCACGATATTTTGTGAATATTAATAAATAGCTAAATTTCGATTCATATCGGATAGTATTGTCAAATTTCACTCTAGCGATTGCAACTCGCTAATATTCTCGTTGCCTATTACTAAAGTAATGGAAATAGTATGGAAAGGTCGTTATAGTTTTTTATGATTTTCCCTGGATTTTTTCAACGGTTATCCAGCTTGTCAGAATTGTGAGAATTTGATGTTTGAACAATTTCTTCTTGTTAAATGTACTTCTGCTGTAACAAAATATTCCCTGTATATGTGGAAAATCTTATACAAGAGAGACATCGACATCTTTTGAGATAGGAAAACGGGAACATTAGAACAACATCCAAAATAGAGACATTACAATAGTCCAAGAGCTAGTAACACGTGTTTCATGAAGTGTTTGATGCACCCTGAAATTTTTCATTCTAATATGTATGAGATAAGAAGCCAGAATACCTGTGTTGGCTTAGCCCAACCCGGGACATCAGGTACTGCGCATAATAGAAAGGTGTAATAAAATTAAACCCGAAAAAAGTGTTTGATTCAGAGGCCAACAAACTTTAATCGAAATTTTGTATAATTTTAAAAATAAAATTTAATTAGGCAGACATTTTTGAGAGGGTTGGCTTATAATTAATTCTCCCCAAAGTTTTTTTTTAAATACAATTTGAAGTGTTTGATTCACTCTGAAATTTTAATAGCCTCTTAATCAAATATTAAAAAAATTAATAACAAAAAGCCAGACACTTTTTCCGGGGTTTAATTACCGGCAAACATGAAAATAAGTTTTATTTAAAATAGAAAGAGATAGGTAGCGTGTGGCTGGCGGCGTGAGTGAGAGCATCGATCATCGGAGTAGCTCACTCGCTTTCTACGCTCTCATTGGTTGTTGGTCACGTGTCCTTTACTAGCTGTAAATTTCAAACTCATATTTGTGAATAGAACTAAGAAATTTTTAATTATTTACACAATTTTTTTTTAACTTTAAATTTTCTCAAGATACAACAATTGTGCAATTAAGTGGTAATGTAATCCGTGATTTAAAATTTTATGGAAGAAAAAAAAGGAAGTTGCGAGGTTATCATTCAAAATTTCACGAGTGTAAATTCAATTTTATAGGTTTATTATTATGAAAAATATTTTTTACAAAGAGGATTCATAAAAGCATTTTAAAAAGTCTCTTCAATTTTCTCCTCATCACTGTCCTCTGAATTTCAGAGCAGAATCATCACTCGAAACATGTCGTCATTATAAAAAGTTGTGTCATTATCTGAAAAAGATGAAACATAATTAGCATTATGGCAAATTATTTCTATTTTACACGGAACTTGCCATAATGCTAATTATGTTTCATCTTCTTCAGATAATGAACAAACTTTTTATAATGACGACATGTTTCGAGTGATGATTCTGCCGAAGAAAATTCAGAGGACAGTGATGAGGAGGAAAATTGAAGAGACTTTTTAAAATGCTTTTATGAATCCTCTTTGTAAAAAATATTTTTCATAATAATAATAAACCTATACAATTGAATTTACACTCGTGAAATTTTGAATGATAACCTCGCAACTTCCTTTTTTTTCTTCCATAAAATTTTAAATCAAGGATAACATTACCACTTAATTGCACAATTGTTGTATCTTGAGAAATTTAAAGTTAAAAAAAAATTGTGTAAATAATTAAAAATTTCTTAGTTCTATTCACAAATATGAGTTTGAAATTTACAGCTAGTAAAGGACACGTGACCAACAACCAATGAGAGCGTAGAAAGCGAGTGAGCTACTCCGATGATCGATGCTCTCACTCACGCCGCCAGCCACACGCTACCTATCTCTTTCTATTTTAAATAAAACTTATTTTCATGTTTGCCGGTAATTAAACCCCGGAAAAAGTGTCTGGCTTTTTGTTATTAATTTTTTAATATTTGATTAAGAGGCTATTAAAATTTCAGAGTGAATCAAACACTTCAAATTGTATTTAAAAAAAAAAACTTTGGCGAGAATAATTATAAACCAACCCTCTCAAAAATGTCTGCCTAATTAAATTTTATTTTTAAAATTATACAAAATTTCGATTACAGTTTGTTGGCCTCTGAATCAAACACTTTTTTCGGGTTTAATTTTATTACACCTTTCTATTATGCGCAGTACCTGATGTCCCGGGTTGGGCTAAGCCAACACAGGTATTCTGGCTTCTTATCTCATACATATTAGAATTGAAAAATTTCAGGGTGCATCAAACACTTCATGAAACACGTGTTACTAGCTCTCCGACTACAAGATCATAAACCGCTGATCATGTATGTTCAAATAGCGGAGATCATATGATGTACTGGAACAACACAAAGATCCAAATGACGGAACCTGATAATTATAAAAGAAAAATTAAGGAATCCACATGTATTTCGTTAGATGAAGTAGATGAATTTGGCCAATTGTTCTGTTGGAATAGATCGTATTTGGATTGATTTATTGAAGAAAGAAATGACATCAGGAAATTTCAAAATTAAATAAATCAACATCTCTAACTGTCCCGTAATTAGACCGACAAACTTCTAGTGGACATTAAAGATCGTATTTTAGACAAATCATATAATGCAAAATTGCTTCGTTAAGGAGCTAGTGCCCTTTGAAGATGACGTCCTGTCCACACTTTTTGCCACATATTCTCAAAACGGAGTCAGATAAAGTGCTGAAAGTTTACACATTGGCTAATATCAAAAATACGCATCGATTAGATTGAGTGCATTTCTTTCATGTCAAGCACAATCGTATCATTTGGGAGGGGCAAAGGGTATTTTTAGTTGAAATTCTTTCAACCTTCATTATTTCGCAAGATTTACATCATATTCATAAACTCTGATATTTTTCTTGAAAAAAGATGCTCTTGTATAATAACGCCCAGATGCACCATTTCTGAAAAAAATTGATTTGAAATTTTCTCTCTTTTACTAAGTACTCAATGTAAAATGAAATTTTTCACAGAAATGCTGCATCTGGGCGTTATTATAACTATAAGAGCAACTTTTTTCAAGAAAAACATCAGAGTTAATGAATATGATGTAAATCTTGCGAAATAATGAAAGTTGAAAGAATTTCAACTGAAATACCCTTCGCCCCCCCCCCCCAAATGATACGATTCTGCTTGACATGAAAGAAATGCGTATTTCTGATATTAGCCAATGTGTAAACTTTCAACACTTTATCTGACTCCGTTTTGCGAATATGTGGCAAAAAGTGTGGACAGGACGTTATCTTCAAATGATTTGGTCGAATCTGTCTAAAATATGATCTATAATGTCCACTAGAAGTTTGTCGGTCTAATTACGGGACACACTGTATATTGACAACTTTCAATGTCAATCAGATTGCAAATGCAAAAATACACAATTCTGATGATTTTACAAATTTGTCTGATATAGACACCGAAACGTTCCATTGTCCTTTTCATTATTTTCTTTTTCAGATTTACTGTTAGGCAACAATTTTTTCAAGACCAATTTGCTCCTGAGAAATAATTGCGAATATTCTCGCAGGAGCACTTCATCTTAATTAAATTTTCTATTTCTGTTTCCAGTCTCGTAACTATACCATCTGGGGCCTGTGGCAAATTTTTTTGATGGGGCCCCATCAGTAAAAATCGTCACTTTGTACTCAGTTATTTTAATGAACTTAGAGATTTTCAGCGTACTCAATTACACGTTGTATATGTTTGTAATGGAGAGTTCAAATTCATACAAAGTTTAAAGATCAGCCATAGAATTTTCAATAGACAGAATAGCCAAGTTACATAACTTGTCTTGTCCCACAGAAATTCTTAAATAATTTTTAAATTTTAATTTTGAAAATAATCTTTCAGCACTAGCTGTAGTCACAGGAATTGTAAGTAATAACATAAAAAATGATTCTTTATTATTATAAATCAGCAAGGTCCCTAATACATGAATATTTTTCTATTTCGTCTCTGAAAGTGGATCGAAAACTGAGAATTTCTCTGGAAAATGATTCAGATATGTCCTTTTTATATATCTCAACAAATTCTAGAGCTTTTTTTTATTAGATCAGTGTCGTTTAAAACTTTCACAGTAAAAGGCTCCAAAACAAATTTGAAACGTCTTTTTATTTAAGTTGGTTGAAATGCTTAACGATAAACTTAAAATTGTATTATGGTCTTTAGTTGTCTCACTTTGGATTTTGAGCAGAACTATAAAAATAGACTTTTCCACTAAAATAAAATACTCAGGTACAGTGTAAAAAGTATTTCGAGCTCGCGGCCCCTTGGGCCGGGGCCCCCTTATGTCGGAGGCCCGTGGCATTTTGCCACCCCTGCCACCCTGTAGTTACGCCACTGTCTGTTTCAGAGACTGGGGATGAAAACCTATAAAGTTTTTTAGAAATGCAGAATCCTTCCAGAATATATTTCAATCGATATTTTACCTACTATTGCTATTTTGAAACAAAACTACGTCTGTGTTCTATCATATGCCGATAGTATAATACTTTCGAGCTCCCGGCTAAAAGCAGGATCAATTCGGGAACAATCTGAAAATTGTGAAAACGGATACGATGAAAATGCGAACAGATCATTAATATTCTGATGGGTTCGGCAATATGAAATACACGTCTGTAATATACGAAAGGCCAATCGTCTGTGATTTTTATGATGAATGTGAATGGGACGATCACATTTTTTCTGTGGAAACTGGAAAGTGAGCAGTACGTGATGATAAAAGGAAAGAACTTTGCTATTGAACCATGGGAGTGACTTTTCTAATATCTGAGATTAAAAATGAGATGATTCGAAACAAAACTTAGATGAATGGATACAAACTTGATCACATGATATTTTGGGAATATTCAATAACTTCATAATAATATAGTCCTATTAAAAACTTTTATATTTTTACTTTCTCGATTGCAACTTGCTGTTGTTTTAGTTGTATATTGACTATATCACACTTTCCATGAAATTAAATGATTATAATCATTTTGTTGAGGTGATTCAAAACTTAATTGGTTTGATTCCTTCTGATTAGGAATAGAGTTGAAAATAAGAATTTTTTGATAAAAAAAAGAATTTTGATGAATGAATTTTATGAACCCACTTATTGACCATACTTATACAGGGTGTTTCAGATAAAGTCATGAAACGCGAAAGGGGGATTGCCTAGCTTATTTTAGGAAGGAAGATTTTTATAAACATGAGTCTGAATCGGATTTCTTACCAAGATACGGGATATTTTTATTTGATATTCCAACATTGAATACTGCTTCAGAATTGAAATTCGGTATACGCTAAATTCATTCAAAATATTCGGTAAAAAATTCAGAGGAGATTTTTTTTCAAGTCAGGAACGTAGAATTTGGTGATGTCGATTCTTTTAATTAAACAAATTGTTACGTCAAACATGCTTTTAAATGTTTGAATGTATCTTACTTAAGGAAGGTTTGAGATAACAAATTCAAACAGATCACAAAAACTTACTACGTTCTTCGTCTGTGCTATTTAAAGTACAAAATAGCTAGCTCGTCTTCAAATTCTACGCTCTTGACTCGGAATTTTTAATCATTCTTTCAATTTTCAAAGAGAATTTGGAATGGATTCACAGTACACCAAATTTGATGTCGATAGCAGTATTTAATTCTGTAATATTGAAAAAATTATTTTTTCTTGAACTTTGACATTCCGTGTCTCAGTAACAAAGCCGTTTGAAATCAAAGTTTATGTAAACTTTTCTTCTCGAAATAAGCCGGGAAATATTTCTGGTGTTTGTGACTTTATTCTGAAACACTCTGTATTTAAGTAACATTGTGTTTAGGTTTCAAAAGTTTTCACCCTTATTTTGGTTTATATTTAATATTATTAATTGTTTTTGAAATATATCTTTCAGATATTCAATCAATTGATGAAAGGGAAGAACTTTGGTATTGAACTATAGTTGTAGTTCCTCAATATCTCAGACAAAACGAAATCTATCGAAATGAAATGTTGCGGTAATATGCAGATGATCATAATAAGTCTCGTGCAAAATTTTGTGGCCAAAGTGTGAACAGAATCATGAAAATTCAATTGGAATATTGAAAAGAAAAAAATTTATATTTCCATAAAAAAATATCCGATTTGAATGGAATTTATTTTATAAAAAAAAAGACTGACACAAGGAATGTTCGTGCAGAATTTTGGGACAATAGTGTTGAAGAACCATAAAAAGTTCAATTGGAATATTGAAAAAAAGAATCTTCATAATTCCATAACAGGATATCCGATTCAAGTGAAATATTTTTTGTGAATGAAGACTCTTATACTGAAATTTTCAAAAAGAAGAATGTCTATATTTCCATAACAGTATAACCGATTCAAGTCAAATTTATCTTGTGAATCGAGACTGATATACTGAATAATCAAGCACAATTTCAAGAGGATCGTAATTTCAGAACGTGAGAGGTAATAGTCTTAATGCTCCACCAAAGAACGAGGGCTCAAAACCTCCTGCTCAAAACTTTCCTTAATTTTTTTTGTAAAAGTTCTGAAAATTTCTTATTTGAATAAAGAGACACATCAGAAACATCTCAGTCGAAATAATATTGAATTACGAGAATTTAAAAAAAAACACTGTAACATTTCAAAACAACTCTGTGCTAATCAACTGCGAAATTTTATACCCCACAAACCATAAAGGGTTCATTTAAAGAGTAATTCAACGCAACAGTGGATGAATTCAGAGGTAAACGCTCTGGAAATAATACATCGTACATCTCTCGAAGCTAGATCTTTCACAATTTTCCACATGGGAAATCAGAAAATAACTAGGTGATTCGAAAGGAGCATATTTCTTTGAATGTCTGCCTCCTTTTACCCTCATGTTAAGGAATTGAATTCTATGTTAACAAAAGTGACAAAAGAGACATTTTTCTACCCATATGTTATACTATACTCCAATAAAATAAAATCTTATTCGTATATTCTAAAAAGTAACAAGAATGACTACATGCGATGCTGTTTCGAAACTAAATCAAGTTGAATGTTTCATTGCATTTTCTCAAATCAAAAGTCCGAATATCATCATTCTTCGAAGCAACCTGAAATAATGAAAAATGATATTAGGTGTAAAAGTTTTTACTGATGCAATTTCCAGAAATACTTATCTCAATTCTCAACAGGTTGTAAGATAAATACATTCTTCTGAAATGAGAGCTAATAAAATACAATAAATGAATAAAAAAGTCCCTGGCTGAGGTTAGTGCAAAACGAGGTACCATACTAGTCTGCTTATAAAGCCGGGTTTAGACGAAGCGCACCCACTCGCGAGTCAAACCTCACCACCTACTCGCGCATCAAAACTCATCCTCGCGCCAGTGTTTACACGACACGAGGGATTCGCCTGGAAGGCGAGCCAGGAGAGAAGCGAGGTAGTAATCAGCCTCGTATAGAGTCTGAGACTCGACTAGCTCCAGAGTCCAGAAGCTTGTTCAAACAACACAGCGAGGCTTCTTTGATGCGCGACAGAAAACCGACCGGCAATGGCTCAACCCGAGGACGAGGGGCCTCATGGCGAGGAGCATGTTTACACTATGCGAGGGAGCGGAAGCGAGGCTGGTGCGCGAGTAGGTGCGCTTCGTCTAAACCCGGCTTAATACCAGAGCTCAGGGAAAGAACTCAGTAGAAAAAACCTGTCTCGCCGTTTTTACAAAATTGAAACTGTTCGAATAAATATCTTCAATATTCAGATACAATACTTAATTCATTGTGCTAGGAGGTGTTTTAAAACCAGGTCTGGCATTCCAAGTGATTATTTTTCGAATCTCCTGCTCTTCTAAGACCGCTATATTGAAGAGCAATCATCTTCCATAGATTTAAACAGTGGTAATTCATCCTAAATATCGAATAATACAATTTCGGAATAATGATCATGATAATGGTTGTAAGATGACATGACAGCTAATGGTAGAGATATTTTAACGCGTCAGTGGTACAAACTTAATACACTGCTCAAGTGATAGGGATCACTTACTTGTTCTAAATTTATTTCTGAAATACATAACTTCACGCGAATTATTCAAATATTGAAGTGAATTCTGCAGTTAAACTCACTCGAAACCATTTAACGTTTACCAATTCAAGAACCAGAAAATAATAACGAATATAAAATTGAAAAAGTTCAATGAATCTTAAAAACAAGATGAATAACTAACAAGTATGCCACATTTATATTTAATAAGCAGAGGTTTAATGAGTAACACCGCCATGAAAAGAAAAATAATTTAAGCAGAGAATAATATTAATCGACTCAAATAAACCAATATCATGCCATTTCGTTTTGATTTCCAAGAGAACCTTGTATCATTCAGAGCTATCCTGTGCTGAAGAGTCCTAATAAGGACGAAATGGCCATCCATAGGTGATCTGTTCGAAACCTGTTCCTTGCATTTTTCCTTGAACGAGGACGAGATTAGCTCCGAAGTATGGGTTTGTTATTGGTTGATTTCAATCGAATAATATTATTCATTAATATTTGAGATACGTTTGATTCGAGAAAATCATAATTATCATTTATTGTTTATGTTTTTAGGCTTACCTGTATGAAATCATCATCACTCTTCACTTTGACCGTAATCGATGTTGCCAGATGAGCTATCGTCACCACTGCTGCCATCACGACGGACACCGACCTTGACAATGGCAACATCGTGTGTATCGCCAAGACGAGTGCGAAAAGTGGTAGTGCAGAATGCCTTCCAGCTAGCCAGATCATAGATGCGGCCACGACGAGGGTGATTGTGAGAGATGAAACTAGAGCCCACACTTCCGATTCCAGGATCACCGGAAACTGAGAAGCCATTAGAACGGTAAACAAAACGAAGGAGAGTATTGACAGGGCGACCAGAGCGTTTATGTTGTCCTGCATGTCCTGGAAAAAATAAAATAAGGTGAGTTAGACTGGTAATACGAGAGTGGTGACTAGCTACGAGAGTTAACGCAAATGGAGGCCAAACTAAATTAAATTTTCCTTCATTTTACATTTGCTCATGAGTATCAAAGTAAGATTTTAAGGTGACCTTCAATAGAATACAGGCCTCCCTTACTTAATTTAAATAAATGACGAGCATATTTAAATAAAAGATCCCTTATTTTGACAGTTCTCTCATCCTGAACCCTGGTCAGGTAAGACTTCCTTTTTTATCCAATGATCAATTTGAAATTCTTTAGTAGTGAAGAGTCAGTAGAACATTTGATATCGTATGTCGTAAAAATTTCGTGAAAAAATTACTAGCGAGATTGAAAATAATTGTCTCAAATTCACTTATGAGGACGTAGTAGTATTATTGGGAGAAGTGTTAACGACGGGTTCCTTCATTAATGCTGAAATGTGGGAATAAGTGAGAAATGGATAATTTCATTCAGTAAAACATCACATATTTTTTGGCAACCACCCTTTTTCTTCTAGAAATTTGCATTTCCTGGTCTAGTCCGGAAAGTATGTAAGTACTAGGACTACACCGCGAAGTGTGATTTTGAAAAATACGGTTGATCATTACTAAGCAACGAACTAGCGGCTAACAATTCATATGGAAGTATAGTCCGTTCACGAAAGGTGAGCGCATAGTAATAATAATAAAGTAAAATAAAGTCAACGTTGCCGAATGTACCCGGTCTCGTCCGACGAGCTTGCGAGTTATCAGAGAACTCTATGCAATATTCACAACATTGCATATCAATCTGACAAAAAATAAAGAACATATCCTAAAATTTTAGTATACATAGTGGAACATGCCAAATTTCCATGGCCAACCGACGGCTCAACCTTTCGTGAACGGAGTATAGTTATTAAAAGTTTGCATCATAGACTAACTAAACGGAGAATAAATGAGACACTAGAACAAGTTCAACGAACCAACGCCATCTTTTTTGTACAACCTTACTAATTCGTGAAAAAAGCTCAATTGAAAAAGGAATCTGCATCGTAAAGCTGCCTCAAAAAGAATTCTGTAGTGCACCTTTTGAATAGGTAGGTACCTACACCCATATACAAGAGGCAAAAAGTTTTTTGAAATTCAATTTCCAAAGGAAATCAGAAATGGATTCGTGCAAGTTATCGATGAGTGAGGAAATTTATTTTCATGAAAATAATACCTGCAACGAATTTTCATTTTCATCTGATTTCTTTGGAATCGAGAAATGAGGATCAATAATCAAATTCTGGATAGAATAAATTTTATTAACTGAAAAGGTATCACCAATTGAAAATACAGATTTATTTCATAAATATCTAATCAATAAACTAATAATTGCATTGAAAACATTCTCAAAAACTAAAATAATGAATTCAATAATACAAAATATGAGTATTTACCGACTAAACTTTTCAATACATGAAAAACTTTTTTGAAACTACGAGTATCTTAATTCTTATAGTTAACAGAATATACATGTAAATTTTATAATTACCTTCTTGCATCTCATCTCGATTTTCCATCCAATAACACAGCACGTCTTCACTCTTGCAGGCATATCGAAATTTATTATATTTCAAAAGAACGTGTCAAACCACTCCTTGTGTCAGTTGACAATTCGAAGGTTTTTTGATAATAATGATTTTACATACTTACTATTTTCTCTCGATGGGATTTCCATGAATGCAACGACATCTAACTATCAAATTGAGAATAATTTTTTCGTGTATTAGTCTCTCCTCCTCCGACAGATGTCGCGGAATATACGAGTGGCTCATCTATTTTATTAGTTTGTCTAGGGTTTGCATATTGTACGCAACACGCTCGAAAATAGTTGGATATGCCGACTTCCAGAAATTTTTACTTTTGGTCCAAAAAATTATATTTTCCGGATATTTCAATAAAGTATCTTCGGCAACACATAATTGTCACAAGTGTCGAAATAAAGGAAATGCCTCAATAAAGTTGACAAGAAATGTCAGACCAACGTTAAGGCCTTATTTGGGTTCGATAACTCTCTATTAACTTTTATATGCTCGCTACATTAAGTCTGGGATGTTTCAAATCTCCTTTTCCTTCTTGACAATAATTTGTCACAAGTTTTTATATTCATTTCGAAGTTCAACTTCGGGAAAAAACTATTTTAACACTCGATTTTAATGACTAAGAATATTTTTGAATGTACCCTTCGTACCTAGATCGTTCTATATTTTGTGCCATATACAGCGTGTTTGGTCATTATTAGCGATAATTTAAAGTCATCAAATATACCTAATATTATCGACAAAAACACCCAACTTGGAAGTTTACCCCCTCAGTTTTGGAGTAGCCCCCATTTTAAATTTACTTTTTTATTTCGTTGACCCTTCCAAATGATATCGATTTCTTGGACATAAAGGTCCTACAGATGTGAAAAAAATGTTTTTGAAAGATTTAACTTGAAAAACGTCATAAAAAAATTCTTTAAAAAAGTTTTAGCAAAAATATGTACTGATTTTCTTAGTAAATCCGCGATAGTACATGATCTAGCCCAATGAAGTATAATTTTTTTCGAAGATTTCATACACAAGGATATTAGCTACAAACAACACTTACATCTTTCTGTAAGTTACATAATTTGAGAGTTATTGCTGTTCGAACATGATCACTACGCAAGCAAAAGACACAAGACAGGTCGTCATGAAGGTCACTGATGCCTGTCTACAGAGCAGAGGCGGCCATTTTGAGAAAATTTTTTTATTTATTGTTTGTTTGATCATTGGGAATTATCGAAAGTACAGTAGTGAGGTTTTTTTTATTTTATCAAATTTTCATGTTGGTCATGTTCGAACAGCAATTACTTTCCAAATCCAACTTACAAAAATTATGTGGTATCGTTTTGTAGCTAAGATCCTTGCGTGTTAGCTCATTAAGGAAAATTATACTTCAATGTGCTAGTTCTTGTACTATTAGGAATTTACTAAGAAAATCAGTTCATTTTTTTACTAAAATTTCTTTAAAGAATTTTTTATAACATTGCAAGTTACCTATATGTTTTCATATTGTTCCACGGTAGTATCGTCATTCAAAAAATATTTTTTCTCATCTGTAGGACCTTTATGTCCAAAGATATCGATATTATTAGGAAGGGTCATCTAAAAAAAAAATTGAATTTAAAAAGGGAGCTTCTCCAAAACTGAGGGGGTAACTCCCCAATATGGGTAATTTTGTCGATAAAATTAGGTATATTCGATGGCCTTAATTATGGCTAAGTCATGACAAACACACTGTATATTTTGTGTACCATATGTAGCAGAACATTTGTTATTCTTATTACTTCAGTTTTCTATCGTGACCTGCATCTGTTCACATTGGGAAACGTGAATTAATCTGATGAATGAAGTCGAAAGTTTTGGCACAATAATTATTCATATTTAAAGAACGATAACTTAGATTTGAAAACCATGAGAGCTTTGGTTTCGTTCTATTCTTATATCTACTAAGAACATGGCTCAAATATTAAACCTCCCTTGAAGGATTTAAAGTTTGGAAGTTTTTTCTCTATATTTCCAGATATTATCAGGACTACTTATGGTGCATCGCAGTTGACTGGCATATATCCCGGTGGGTTAGCAACTAAAGCGAATCATGTGCTAGAGCGGAGACCGAAGAAAAAGCAGCATTTACCACAATCAAAATATATTCTTATATCGGATATCCTATTTAAGATTTCCATAACACATTTCGTACAAGTATATTGAGATAATATAAATAGACTTAAACCACGATATTTCATTTCCTGAATATAGGTTCAAAGGGTGAGCATTTATATCGAGATCAAACGAACTTTAGAGATTTGTTTAATTTTTCATTATAAGTACGTTTTTTTTCATTCAGAAACGAATGATCACGGTTATGTCTTTATTTGATTTTTTTGAGATCAAGTGCTCACAGCAAAATGATTCTCCATGTAGCCGGGAAAAAAGAACCTCACTTTTTTCCCGGGGAAAAAGTAATTTTGTGAAGAGTTATATTTCTTTCACTATTGAATGGTCGTTTTCCTGTCACAGAAAAAAATAGTGTATAATACACGGAAAAATATTGGATTTTAGCTCTCGGCTTTTGTCTCCCTTCGCTTCGCGTCGGGAAACAATATAACCTCGAGCTAAAATCTATTACTTTTTTCCTGTATAATAAATAACTATTTTCATCAGGAAACGTATTTTGGTCCAGTGAAAACAGTTTCAAATTCCACAAAAAATCCGCATCATTGTGCTTATAAAAAATGTTTTTCTGGAAACTTTTCTATACGTGACACTAAGTTGATAGGTAGGTAACTACGTTTATTACATACATCCATATGAAGTGAGGTTTATTCATAAATTCTTCCAAGAATGGCCATCTCAATTAAAAGTCCCAAAAAAAATCATCTGTCGATGAAGGTTCACCTAATGAAAATACGTTATTACGTCCCTTATAAATAGGGCAAAATCGCATAGTTTTCGACAAAACTATTACTCTAACCTCACTTTTTCATCATGCATAATGCAGTGCGTCAGAACTGAAACTGACACTGACTTCGTAAAGTTGTTATGTGAATATCAATTCAGTTTGGTTCGAAATATCAAGACACTTCAATAAAATTGTGGTGGCAAATATCTGAAAGCTAAAAAGTAAAATTGGAAAAAATATTCAAATACAATATTGAACCATTCATTTCTGACCGACAATTTTCAACTGAAACCATAATCTTCCATGACGTCAGAATTAGATGGTTCTTCACTTCTTCATGCTTTATTCCTTATTGCTTTGTGTTGCGACTGACCCAAGGGTTCGTAGTTGTTCGCGACACTTCGACTGTTTTCGGGTTTATTTCCAAAATCTCACTAGAGAGGTAGAATTGACCGTTTGAAATGTTCGAATTCTGAATTTAGTGAAACTTGACTTGGACTCCAAGCTGGAGTCGCGAATTAAAGAATTGTACAAGTTTGTGGATGTTACAGTTTCAATTATTTGTTTATATTTATCTTGATAAGTGATCATTTTCTGTTTTTTGACATTTTAATAAGGAGTATTAGTGCTAATACATTGTTGCTGATAATTGAAAGGATTCTAATATTGCAGGTAAAATTCTTGGTCCAGAACTATAGCTTGACATATATTTTGAAAAAATTCTAGTAGAATTTTGTACATCCAAGTTCGAGTTTTTAGAGGAAGTTCTTCTTTGAAATAAAGAATATGGTAGTGAAATTAAATCGTGGAATGGAATACAGTAAATATAAACATTGCGCATCAACCCCAACACGTGGTCTTCTGTCAATCGGCATATCAACAACAAAAGATTTGATATCACTCCGAACACATTAATACATCGGGAAAACAAAATAATAATACAATACTGAAAATATTATTCAATTTGGGCACTGAAATCCACAATGACAATGATTAGTAATTATACGATATAAATAACAATTAGATGGTTCTGTTTTATTCAGTGGAATCATTATGAAATATAATGTGATATTTTACACTTGAATTCTGAATTAATTACTGAAGTTTTAATTGCATCAAACCAATAAACTTATTCAGATTACACCTTATTTGAAATTTTTATATTGTAAATAGTTACCTGATAATGAAAACCTATCATATGTGAAAAAATAATTAATAGTTAATTGCTGCATTGTGGTGTATTGATTGATTAATAGCCTACCAAAATCTAAGGGGTCAAAAAGCAAAATCAAAGATCAAAGATCTTAATATCAGTTCAATACCTTGATATATTTTAGTTTATGTTATTATTCTAAATATTTTTCTATATTTATTGTTGATAATTAGATGTTCAACATTCATCGTTGAAGGGATATTGTTGGCAAGAATGTGCTTTTTGTCACGTAGGATACCCAGAAGGTTTTCTACCTGTCAGTTCTTCCTCCCGAAGGTCAGATAAATATATATTATACAAAGCGCACCCTTATCTGGATGCCGACTTCTTTTCGTAGATTATAGCAACGATTCTGAAGAAAGTATGCATGAGCATAAATAAACCGGTAATTAAAAGTACTCATTAAATTTAAGTTACAAGCGAGCATTGGTTCAAATGAAAAGAAACTTATGCAAATTAAATATAAGAAACCATTGGATAGATTTTTCATTCGCGGAAATAGCAAGTCGATTGCAAGAATTGGTTCGGAGAGTTTGGTGTTTTTTTGGTGCAATATTTGGTGAGTATCAATCAAGTGTCAAATTTGAGATTGAAAATTGGATGTTTTATATCCTCCCCCCAAGCCCCAATATTATATTTCTGTAAGAAAAATATCTATCAAGTTTTATGAATTCAATTATGTAATTAGAATAAAAATTCATTCAATATACGGGGTATACCGAAATAAATGCAACAAAATTTTAATTTGTCAGGATGCCTTTTTTCGGAATAACAACTTTCTAAATTAAACCTCTTATCAAATCATTTTGTATGTCAGAATCTACACAAATATCGCATAATTAGTACACAGGAACTTCGTGACTGATCCATGTAATTCTCAAATTTTCAATGACTACAAATGGAACCTATAAAACGTTAACTAGCCACCTTCACATTGATTTTATAAAAAAATTTTTTTTCAACATCTGTTTATGTTTTTTTCACCTCAGTTCTACTTTCTTATTCTTGCAACTGCATGAAATTAGTTTTTTAGCGGTTTGAAAGACTTCGAAAAATTCAATACAAATGTTTCCGATTTAAATAAAATGTGGTCCAGTGAAATCATTAGATTTTTATGTACCAATTTCAAGATTTTTTCTATGATATTCTGAGATTAGCATTAGAAATGTATCTGGCTATTTCCATCTTTTTCTCCTCTATTTCTCAACGTTTCAGCCAGCTATGCAAGACGAAGTCAGTAAACAACTTCAGACTTAGTAGAAAATGATGGAAATAAACCAAATAACATTTCTATAAATTTTCTTTTATAAAGATTTCTACGTCAACAACAAAAATAAGCAAGTGAATTCAAGTTTCATCTTGGAACCGAAGAAAATAATTTTACGAGTTATGTCTTAAACAAAAACCATAATCACTTCAGGCTTTCTTAGAAGTAAAACACCAACTTTGTTGGGGTAGAAAACAGTTAACCCATTGAAAGCTTTGAATAGTTGCAAAATGAACTTCATCACGCCGAAGATAATTATTGTATCTACTTGAACAATACCCTACTCGCAGTGATTTATCGAATTCCAAGAACCTGCTTTTTGTATCTGGTTTTATACAAAACAAGTCAACATTTCTTCGATATAGAAATATAATGAGCTTTAAATGATTCCAAACGGGATATATGTCATTACTGAAAATGTCATAAAAAAGAAATTGAAAATAAATTCACGAAAACTGGGTTGAGATACAATTTATCTCAGAATAACTGGATTGTTTCTTTCAAAATAACAGAATTTTCAGTTTTAGTAAATGTTCTTGTGTACTTACATGATATTGCATTTCATTAATGTTTTCATTAATTCAGTTAATTAATAGAAATATTCGGCCATAGATTGCTTATTAATGTAATCATGCTGAATCTTGGCAATGTTGTTGATTAATATACCTATAAGGTTTCTTGAAATGATTTGCATTCTGATTTTCCCTAGATTATTAAGCGTTATTTGTTCAATCTCTCTTTCAGCATCATTCTGATAATTGATTCAAAATGATACAGAATTTGTGTTGGTGTACATGGAAATAGAGATTTTTCGTTGCGGATAAAAACATCGAGTACTATTCGGAGGAATGAAAAAATTTTACGACACAATGTGAATTTTCATCAGAACAAAATTCTTATCTTTCGTGGCAAACCACATTCGAGATATTCAACAACGAAAAGTTATAAAATCACCGTGAATTTAAAGAAATTCTGAATTTTCTATGGTCCACACCGAACTAGGAAAATTGTTTTCATGATACCAATCACATCAAATTTCATCAGATTTGAAAAAAGTTCAGTTGCACTTCAAGACAACATTATTACAGTATTATTTTCTATACAGGAAAGTTTATTGTCCTCATTAAAAACTTTGAATTTCAACCAATTTACCAAACCAATATTGGTATATAATAAATATGTAAATTTGAATAATAAATAATTTTTTTCAATTTTGTACCGTATCTAAGCAAATACGACCGTGAAAATTCAGTTTTTAATCAAATCTTACGAACTTAGAACAGCAAACGACAAGCAACTCCCCCATAAAATTTTCTCAGTTAATAGTCTATATTCCCAGTCGTCAAGTTTTATGGCTATCTTTCCAGTGAAGTCGCTTTATTTGCTTTCGACTACCGAAAAGCTAGCGATGATTCCGATATGAAAAACTTTGGAAGTTTTACACGTTTCTGTTTCATTATTTCAATATCAGAATATCAATAATTCCACTTAACTTTTGAAATCTCACAAGTAGCGTCACTTCAGGAGTAGTAAGTTGTGAACAAATAATTGAAATGTAAAGAATATTTGAAGATTATCAATTGAAAGATTTTACTTTCTAAAAACTATAAGGGTATGGTATTTGTGGCTCCACCTGTAGGCCGAACCGAGAACATTTCAGCTAATGTAAAGGTTCAAGGTTCGCCGACTCTACGGAAATGTTAAGTATTTTTGGATAAGAATTTGTTTTAAATTTATAAATATAAAACTGAATATCCTGAAAAATATTGAGAATGAGTATAAATTATATATATTGGAGCTGCGTATATGTAATTTTTAAAAAGTTGGCACTTCATTTTCTGGATTGCCAAAGTTAATAAAAAAAATAATATACAAGAAAATTTAAAAACACCCCTGAGAAGGAGCTTTTGAGCTCTCGTTCTCTGGTGAAGCAATAAGACTATTACCTCAGAATTTACGGGATTTGAGATTGATACTAAATATTATATAAATGCAGAATCTCAGCACAATCGGAATTATATTCAGCAAATTATTCAAAAAGTAAAACATATGAAGATTAAATAATTACGAAAATTTATTCCTATGATTCTGATGATGCGATTCTCATGAAATTTTGCATGAACATTCAATATTTCAGTTTTGATTCACAAAATGAATTTCACTTGAATCGGTTATCAGGTTATAGAAATATAGGAATTCTTCTTATCAATATTCCAATAGAAAATTCTTTGATTTTGTTGACACTGTGGCCACAAAATTTTGCATGCAGACTAAGTATAACAGTCTTCGTTCACAAAAAAACTCTGCATCACCATTCAGTGTATCAATCTTTATTTATAAAATAAATATCATCGAATATTTTTTCTATGGAAATGTGAAGTTTCTTCCTTTAATATTCCAATTGAATTTTTTATGGTTCTGTTCACAATACCACATTTTGAAGAGGGCTTTTTATGACCATATTGCATATGGCCACAAAATTTCATTTCGATGGAATTCGTTTTGTCTGAGATATACAAAAATTTTGAACGGCCATATTTTATGGAAAACCCTATACGATTTGACTGGTTAACGAATTTAACCGAGACATTTTGCACTGAACTCACCCTGAAAATTTCAAGTCTTTAGGACAAACCCTTCGAAAGTTATTGTGCTAACGGACGTCCGGACGGCCCCCAGACAGAATTAAATCTGACCACGAATTCGTCATCAGGGAGTCTTACCCTATCGTTTGAGACCATTTTCGGCTCAAAATTCGAAAATTACAGGCATTTGGGCAAAACGATATAGCACTCGTTTAAATAGAACGTACTAAAGAAAAGTAAGCATTTGCTGTAATGGCGGCTTATCAATAGTTCATGATTTCCAGTAATATAATACCATTTTCAGGTATCAATAACTGAATGGACAACCCAACTCCTGAGTCGCCTAAACTCGATTTGCTTAAGAATTGGCCCGCAGTAGTAATCAATGTGTTACGAATTGTGCTAGGTCACTATGCCAAACTTAAAAAAAAAAGGTCTGATGCTGAGGCAAGATTAGTAATTCAGAAAAAATTCATAACAGAGGCAACTAGTAAAAGAATTAAATAAAGAAGAGAGTCTAGATAAATATTTGTCGAGGAAGACACTTGTGAGCCCAAGTTTGTTTTCAGAAGAAATTAAGTTTGTTGATAATTATAATAGAAGGGCACGAGAAAATTTCCTCAAGAAGCAACAAGAAAAGTTCAAACAAAAAATGATGAAGGCGACAAAGATGAAAACACTACTGGGGGAAATAGCTGAAGGCAAGAGCGAACTAAAAGATAACAATAAGAAGATAAACGATTTGTGCAAGAAAAAGAATAAACAACTTCCCAGAAAACGTCCTCTAGGGGGAGATTCCCCGCCACTCGTGCTATATTATGAAATCACGCGATAAACATATTTTTCCAAGTAAAACTGTCATCATTTATTATTTGGATAAATTGTCTGAAAAATACATATAACTAACCAAGATAGACTGAATTATTATTGAAAAACAACATTATAAATAGAATGTGTTCGATGAAATAAAGTCAGGAAATAATGAAAAAGAAATATTTTTTCTACTCATAAAATTAAATCTGAAATTTTAATGGTATTCGGGGACGACTAATTGAAGTAATCTCTTTTTGTGTTGACTAACGTATCGCAAAATTCACTGAATTTTCTCATACATATTTCAATGAAACAATGAGTTGTTCCCTTTACTGGTATTTCTGGTACGATTTCTTCTAATTGAAGGTATGAACTAAAAAATATAATAATACTGTAAATTTAAGTAATATTTTGGAATACAAACATCTATTTTTTGAATTGTTCGATACAGAAGTTAGAATATTATTTCATTCAATGTTCATAAGTAAGTAAAAAGAAATTACTCTATATTTTTGAACAATACTGTGAAGTTTCAAGGTACTTCACGTTTAAAATTTTTCATTTCAATTGTCGTTATATTATCTACCACCTCGCTACGACATTGTGTTTCTGTATGCTCTTCTGATCTGCTGACTCTTTTTAAGAGCCCTGATGATGCAAAAAAATATTGTGCTAGACGTGGGCCATCACAAGAAGTTCCTCCTTCAGTTGGATGTTGCCTAAATCCATAAAGATTCTGGCTTCAATATTTCACTAGATGAAGGAGAGTTCGATGAAAAAGACTGCCTTCGATATGAATAAATCAGTTTATTCTTCACACAAATACTATATCACTGAACAAGGTGACGGAATTTTTGACTAAGATTTTTTTTACTCTGTACACCTTTATAATATGTAGAAACGTATGGTTGATGTCCTGTTTACATTTTCTTCTACTAATACGGGTAAATGAACTCGCTATAATTTTTACTGGCCATATAATATGTACTTCTATTCACTAAATAAAACAAGAAATAGCGAAAAAATTCAGGAAGTGATTTCTCGTCGAAAAATAGGGTAAGAGTTCCATATGAATTATTTTTGAGTCCCCTGTTTAATAACAATACTACCCCAAAGAAGTTCCCAACTTTTTTTTTTCAAAAATCGAAACATTGTCAACTATAAAGTTAAGGCGAAAAGCCTTTAGCTTAGAGGTTTTCCACCACAAGGAGTGAAAGAAGCCACTTCAAAAAATGTATTCGCTGAAAAAGTTATTTCCATATTGAAATTTTACAGTTATTCCTCACGTTTTTCTCCGATTTTTCAGATTCTCCGGAATATTGCCACTGAAATAAAGAGATATTTCCATTGAAAAATGGTCTACTGTTCAACACAGGGTGTTTCAAATTGAAGTCGGAAGTTGCTACTCATGTTTTACATAACGTGGAACCCCACAGCTTTCAAATAGTTCAGATCAACTGAGCAGTAATTCTTCTTGCTCAGAAAAAAAATTTCAATAACTTTTTACTTATTTTCTCTGTAACGTCTGAAATATAAAGTTTTAAATGAAAAGAAAATATTAATTCACAACTATTGTACGTCTCTGTGCTTGGCTTTCATAATACCCATTAATCACAAGTGATTAATGAGATCATAAATCACTGCTGTCAGATGCTTCATAGATTCAGCTTTGATATAATAAAATTCTTTAAATTGGCATTTCTTCAGTATTCGAAAGTACTCCAAGTAAAAATATGGGCATACTTTGTCAATCATGTGTCAACTTGACTTTTTCCACGCTCGTTATAGAAGGATCTTGTTGCGGTCGCCAAATGTTAAAATCTTCAAGAAATATATTCAGTAGTAGTGGATAAAGTATAGTATGCTACTCGCTGTTATTCATTCGGTGATTTGGGCCTCTTGAATAATAGCTATCATTATAGGCTCGTTGCGTAATATACTATTATTTACCAGTTCATCATACCACATTTACCTAATGCATTTTTTGATCAATATGCGGATTTCAATTATACGATAATTTTCAGAAATCTCATCACTCCCATTCAATTCTAACGAACCATGACGGTATCAAAATTGCTTGGAAGGTTCACAGCAAGATTTGGCGAAGTATCCTCTTTCTTTCACACGACATTCCGTAGTGGATTTCCACTAAGTATCAGAAGCAGGGCAGAGGAGCGCAGACAACAAAAACAAGAGATAATACTCATGTTGAATAGAAAGAAAATAAGCATGGAAATTCGCGAGGAAAATTTGAGAAAAGAAGTAATGACAAAAATGCTATTGCAGTCTGTCTTGAGTCCGCAAGAATATGACGACGCGAAAAATCAGTAGCTGAAAGGAAAAATCGTATGACCGAGAAACAATTAGAAGATCTGGATCAAAATTGCAAAGAGCAGAAAGAATCAAGAGATCACTAACTGAAGTAGTTGAAGGCAAAAAGCCAAAATATATCGCTGACATGGAGATATTGATCTTAAATTGGACAAGTAGGAAATCCTTACTTCTGAAACATCTGCGACAAACACGGGACCGTTCAGGAAGAAGAATTAGGGAATCATAGAATATTATTCTATACATTTCGATTTTTTATGATAACTGTCTTGTACTTCCGTCGAGTATTTTGATGTTCATCTGATCTGTTTTTGTTTTGCTACAAATTTTACTTGTTTATTGATAGTATATATCTCCAATGTAAATATTTCCAATAATATATAGATTTCTTGTTGATAGAAATAGTTTTTTATTTGGTGTTTGAGTGAACACTAGATATGAAGCCTTCCGTCGTCAGGACTAAATGACATATTGCATTTTAGAAATTAGATTTGTTCGATGGAATTATGGGTGTAAGTAGAATTTTCCTAATTTGTATCATATTTTATTCAGAACAATTATTTTCGAATCTTAGTATTTTTCATGAAAAGTACAAAATAATGCATATATATTACCGTTATTAACTACAGTATATCATTTTTCTAGCCTTCTCTGAGGATCTTATGTCCGCTCATGGACCAGATGAATATTTTGACTTTATACACCTCAGAATAGCCAGAAAGTCGCCACATTAGTAATTATTGTGAATCTGAACCTTTCTTGGAAACACTTATTCTTTACAGTTAAGGCATACTTTTCAAATCAGTTTCTATAATTACTTTCAATGAAATTAAGACTTTCAGAACATAAATCTAAACATTGCTTACCAATACTTCAACTCTATAAAAATAAGGCTTAAGCATTGTATAAGAAAACAAGCTTAATAGGTTTTTTTAATTCACTGGTGACCAACGATGAAAAATTATAAGAAAGACCAATTTATTTATTTTCAGGATAGACCAGAGCATTCTTTATTTTAGCGGACGCTTCTGGGATGACGTGACAGAAACATATCCATATATGAATTATTTTATTATTGATGACGAGAAATATTTATCAACTAATAATGTCAAGTTTGATAAGCATTGAATAAAAGTTGATTTCAGTTGATGAATATTTTTAGTCATTCAATTAATAATATAAATATTTTTCTGTGAGGTTTGGACACATTTACTTTAACAGTATTGTGTTTGTTTTGAATCTGTATAATTTCTGATATTCGATTACATCATGATCGGAAAAATTACTTTAAAATACTTAACATCTTTCAATAATTCAACAAATATTCAAACAATTTTATGATATTGAGGATATTTAATATAGCGCTTATACATTATGACTCAGAGTCAGAAAAGGGTAATTAAGATATTACTGCACATATACATATCAATAAAAAAATGAAGATAACTTTGAAAAAATATAATTAAGTACTACAAAATAATTTTTGATCTATCAATCTTTGATAATGCAATCAGACAATTATAGTAGATTATTATATTTGAAAAGAGAAAAAAAACAATAAAAACGTCCTTATATGAGCATTTTCAATGATTTCCAGAAAGAATTATTATAGACATGATGGACTCTCAGAAAATCATAGCGGTTAACCGTTTCAGTCAGGTTTTCAAGAATGTTAATGAAATCACCGAAATAAGCTAGCGATTTCAAACGATTAGAATTGGCGGTAGAGTGTGTGACGTGAACGTTAGCGTTCGTTTATTGGTTGCATGTTGAATCACAGTTTTCAACTGGCAATTCTGTTGAGAATCATCATCCCCATTCTTATATAGAATATAGAACTCGCAATTTCAATAATCAATTTTCAACTGATTACTTAAAATTTTAAGTGATTATTTGAAGAGGTATACAATATATATGTATAATATATGTACATTCGACACTCATCTTAATGCAGCGAAATAGTATGAAAAAGTAGAGATATAAACTAGAAATGAAAACACTTCGATATTCTCACATAAAATTTTTTTTAAATTCGAAATTATGCCAAATTTTCGAACAAATACATTTATATTCACCACTTCAATTTCGTGAATTCATTCAGTAAAATCCAAGAATTCTACTTTTTATGATGAAAACCCCCTAATTTGATGCCCCTCTGTATTAAATTGAGGAGCTCCTTTTTTGCTGATGATCCTTTTGAGAGAAGAAGTTATTAAGATTTTTGTCATATTCTCAATTGAGCTTAGACCACTCGATTATCCGGACTCAATGGCGTTTTAGATATAATAGAAAAAAAACGTAAGAGAATTTTTTTAATGAAAACAACGAAACTGATTAAATTAAATTAGAGTTCATTGAAGAGTGACTATTTTTACATCATTTCCTTTTATTCATTGTGTAACAGAAAATAAAAGAGGATATCTATTTTGTCACTTGAGGTTTCTGATCTTTTGTTACGGCTTGGTACCATTATTTGTCGTCGAAATGTTAAAAAAAGAAAATTTGTTTCAGATATAAGAATGGAGGCTGATATTGATTTCAACCGGTTAATGGAGATTAATGAAGCTAAGAAAAAAGGGGTTAAAAATCGTGAAAAAAAACCTTTACATCAAAGGTTGATGCTCGATAAAATTATGGCGGCTACAAAAAGGGATTATCGATGGAAACTCTGAAAAACAGTAAAACCGAACAGATCAAAGATGCAAAACAAACGGCTCAAAGAAAAATAATTTATAACGGAGTTTTCATGACCAAAGAGGAACTAGAAGGATACAAATTTCTAGAGCGCATGTTGAAAACTGCCGAAGAAATGAAAGAATATTTAGAGGAGATAGTAACAGGATTCGAAGACGCTGCTGATGTACACGAAATTCTGAAAAGTAAATTTCGTACAAAAGGAGGAGTAGAAATTTGAGGCATAAAATTTTGTTCATGCTATACCAAATAGAGCTCTATATGAAGGATATACAGAGGAAGATAAATTACATGAAATGCTCATGAAAGATATCTCAATTAATTATAGGATGTATTGTTTGAAGGAAAGATATTCTTTTCCAGAGGAAATCACAGTATCCAACAAAGCAAATAGAAGAAAATTTCGACCGTACAAACAAAACAATTTAAACGTTTTCTTCCTTAATAAGTATCATTCTGATTAATCAAAAAATGATATAGAAGCATATAACCAAACTTTTATGCCCCGATGCTTTCTTATTGTATCATGAAATGTTGATGTGTGAAAAGTTCAAAAGTGTTCAAACCTTGTGTTGTGTAGTGTATACTCCGTTTTTTTCTATTGCTGTTTTCAGTAATGTGAAACTATTGATATTGAATTTTTATTTATACATATCCCAAAAGGAATTATATTCGATTCGAGTTCTGTTTCACCTTTTTGAATGAATTATGTGAAAATATCTTTTTCCTAGTTGAATTAAATGTTGCGAATAAATTCAAATGAAACATCCTATGGAAAATTTCGTTTTCATTTCGAATCCACACAAAAAAATTACATTACATTAAAAAAAAGAAAGGCGACTACAAGAAAAAAAAGAGTAAGAACATAGCTTTGACATTCGAAGTTTTTTTTTTTTGCATCGATTCTGTTATGTTTAAACTGCGGAATTTATTATGATGCTTTTTTTTGCCAATCCTACAGTCGAGTTTGTAACGTTTTTCATGATATGTCGTTCATCATATGATTGACTACTTGAATTAATCGTCCAGAAGGATTATTGGTACCATTCTTGTTTTCAATCTTCACTTTATAACTTGGTTATTCAACTCAGATATTTAGTAACAATCGAAGTGATGTTTCTTCATCTTCCGATATTTTAATCGAAAACTAGTACAATAATGTCTTTTGATTTTGTTTATTTCTTTCAATTTCCGAAAATTGATTATAAAACTGCAATAAAAATTTGTGTAAAATTTCTCAAGAAAATTAATTTTTGGTGCAATCTTAGTTATGTTAGTTTATTGTTAGGTAGTTTTATTTTTACGCTGAGGAGGTTCTGCATAAGGAATATTTCCTATGGAATCGTTTCAGGTAATAAATAGTTACTGTAATTATAAAAGTACCCTGTCTAATGTACTCTTAAATATTTCAAAGAGATTTACAACGTCTGTTTCAAGAAAAAAAGACTTATAATGATTCTTATCCTAAATACATATGTATATAAACTGAATCTTTCATAGTAACAGTAGTCGTCTAGAATTCTCAGTGCATTACGTCGAGAAGATAGAGAACTACAAGAAAAGTGGAGTAAGTACATATACAATTTTGATATTTTGAACAAAATTAATATTTTATATTACAGGAAATATTAATCTTGGGTTTTTGATGTTGAATAATATACGGTTGTACTCTGATCGGTACTTTCGAGAAGGATAAATTCCGAAACCTATGTAAGGCCCGGAATATAAAATTCAAATTTATAGTAGTACGTTTCTTGAGATCGTCAGGTAACTCGAGTATTCATACAGAGCAATTTTTGAACAGAAAGATAATATGGTTACATTTCGAGTAATAGAGAAAAAAATGAATATTAATTTTGTAATATTTTCCATAACTCGATTACTTCTGTGTATATTTCACGGTGATTAAATTGTAATACCTACATTTTTTCATGGATTTTTTTTTGGGAGCTCTAAAAATATTTTCTTAATTAAGAGTATCTAAGAAATTTAAGCATTGCTTTACGCACAAACTGAAGTTAAACCTACCCTTTTTTCGTAATTTCCATTAAATGAACGGTTTTTAGTTTTTCTTTACACATGTCTAGAATCGACTGGAGATTTCCTTTGATTGATAAAAATTCCTTTGGGTACAGAATTCAACACAATCGCCCAAATAATATTTCAAAAGGACAACTCAGTGATTATGGATGAAATATTGAAAACAATAACAACACCGATTGGTATTGTAAATATAAATCCATTAATCCATTAATGATATTCACTCAAAGTACTGAAATTATACAGGGTGTTTCATTGGGAAAGGGAAAAACTTCACAGGTGCATAGGTGGGTTAACAAAAAGTTATGAATCGTTTGAATCCTCGAAACAACACCCTGTACATCGGAATTTTGAAAATCTGTTTTAATATGCGAAAACACCACTAAAAACTAAACTGGGACGTATACTTCAAATTTTCGCGCAGAAAGTTTTACTGCACAAATTTTCAAGGTAAAAGTGAAGTTTTTAGGAACTTGGATACCCGAAAATGGTTTGAAGTGACTTCAACAATGAATTATCAACAATATTGAATCCATAATTATTTCAACATTACTCTGTAATTCATTTTCACATTGGTTTTCCTTTTTTAGCCGTATACTTGAAAATCCAGGTCCGAGTTAACGAAAAATTAATTATGAATCGTTTGAATCCTCGAAACAACACCCTGAACATCGGAATTTTGAAAATACCACTAAAACTGAACTGAGACGTACACTTCAAATTTTCGCGCAGATAGTTTCAATGCACAAATTTTCAACGTAAAAGTGAAGTTTTTAAGAACTTGGATACCTGAAAGTGGTTTGAAGTGACTTTTAACAATGAATTATCAAAATATTGAAATCCATAATTATTATACGTAATAATGCAACTCACTTCTCAATAAATGAAGCTAATGTGGAAATGAATTAAAAAGTAATGTTGAAATAATTATGGATTCAATATTGTTGATAATTCATTGTTGAAAGTCACTTCAAACCATTTTCAGATATCTTAGTTTTTAAAAACTTCACTTTTACGTTGAAAATTTGTGCATTGAAACTATCTGCGCGAAAATTTGAAGTGTACGTTTCAGTTCAGTTTTTAGTGGTATTTTCGAATTTTAATTTTTTTTCAAAATTCCGAGAATTAAAACGATTCATAATTTTCGTTAACCCGGACCTGGATTTTCAAGTATACGGCTATGAAATGGAGAACCAATGAGGAAATGAATTACAAAGTAATGTTTAAATATTTATGGATTCAATATTGTTGATAATTCATTGTTAAAGTCACTTCAAACCACTTTCGGGTATCCAAGTTCCTAAAAACTTCACATTTACCTTGAAAATTTGTGCAATAAAACTTTCTGCGCGAAAATTTGAAGTATACGTCTCAGTTTAGTTTTCAGTGGTGTTTTCGAATATTAAAACAGATTTCAAAAATTCCGATGTACAGGTGTTGTTTCGAGGATTCAAACGATTCATAACTTTTGTTAACCCGGACCTGGATTTTCGAGGCGGTTATTGCATGATATGTTTGGGCTCTCAATTAGGAACATATTTGCCAAATATGAAGAAAATATCCGGGTGGTTCGTCTGGTACGGCCTCAGGAAGAAACGGGCAAAATTCATAAAACACCCTGTATCTCGGCTACAAAGACAGTGAGACCCAATAAATGGGGTATCTTTAGAACCGTATTGGTGCCACCTATGCACCTGTGAAGTATTTCCCTTTCCAATGACACACCCTGTATTTTACTATATACTTTATGACCCTTAAATCCGAGAAGTTATTCGCATAAAAATAGAATTGAGGTTGCCCGTCATATCTTTAAGATAGTACACAGTTTTAAGGAGTTCGTTACATGCTTTGCGTTAAAGCTCTAAGTAAGACTGTGATGCATTATAATTAAATACTATACGACATTCATTTATGATAATTTCTTTGACAAACAGTAGAACTTGTCAAAACAGTTGTTGTTCAGTTGTCCATGAATATCCCTGTTTGATCTCCATTAGGCAAAAAAAGTTGAAACAAATTTTTATATTTCCTTATTTATTTTGAAGTTTCGAATTTCTGTCTGAAAAAAACTTCGAAATATCCTGGATAAAATTATTTATTAACAAAACTGTTCGGAATCATTACCATTTGTGAGTTCTGCCCTCGGTTCAGATCGTGGAATTGTCGATTACAAGCATTATGAGCAAGCATTACTTTTTTTCTTCTGAACAAGATTAGTTTCTCACTTTGCATATCCAATGTGTTCTCATCTGATTACGACCACAACTTCACAAATGTGAACTTATTCACAAATGTGGATAAATCTGCGACATTGTTAAACCTTTCGCATAACTAGTGAACCGTACTGAAAGTAATTAACTGATGAAACAGTATTGATTAAACCGATTAAGTTCAATTAAGATATAGGAAGTGCTTTACTTTGACTTGATAATTTTTTGAAATAGGTACTTTTAGACTGTTTTGATATTTGAACTACAGTCCATACTTTGGGTACAGTTTTCTTGGGCAAAATTTAAAATGCTAATGAAAACTATTTATAAGTCGATTTTATTCCATAGAAAAAAGGAATTACGCATTTCAAATTAACAGGATTGATGAATTGACATTCGTGAACGTCGTAGAACGTTAACTAGTTCACTAAATATAGTTCGTTCACAAACTCTGAACTGTCAGTTGGCCATGACAATTTGGCATATCCACTGTGTATGTTTAAATTTTAGGTTATGTTGTTTATTTTCTTGTCAGATTGATACGCAATGTTGTCAATATAACAAAGAGTCCTCTGATAACTCGATCGTCTCGTAGGACTCGAGGACGAGACCGGTACATTTGGCAACGTTGACTTTATTTTACGTTATGACAGCAAATACTGCCAATCTCAGATAAATAAACAAACGCCTACTCTGCGCTCAATAATATGTGAATGGAGTATATTTCAATAAAAATAAACCGAATCGTAGAGAAAATCTTTTTCATAGTCATAGTAGAAGTTGAAATGTCATAGTTAGACGAAATGCTTGAACTTTTGATGTTGAACACAAGTTTTCATAAATATTCAATGTAATAATGCAAAATTGAATTATCTATAACAAATATTATTACAGGTTATCAATATGGAACAAATCAACACTTTGCAAGAACTGATGATTTCAAAACTGAGGAAACTGAAAGACTCTAAAGATCCTCCTCTAGCAAAAAGATAATGTGCCAAAATATTTATAATGCCACACAGACAAAACTGGCAGAATTGAAGAAAGATTCGGAGGAGAACAAGGAGAATGGCATATCACAGTACAAATTTCCTTGTGAATCAAGCGATAAGGGGCAGATAAAGAATGAAAAACAGAACAGAAGAACATCAACAGGCCTTAACCAAAGCTTTCGCCATCAGAGATCTTCTCGAAAATCTGGTAAAAGGGGAGGAAACGAAAACGGACCAGGGACCACATAAAAAAACTGTGCAGTAGTAAAAGGAGAAATTCCGTACGTTCAGGCATCGAGAGTTTATCTGTGTCACCTCAAAACTAGTTCTATTTCAAGGAAACTTGGAAGAAGATGTTTTGGACGAGGAAGATTTCTGTTTGGATTATGATGAAGAGTTGCATGATATACCATACAACACCCTTACCTGGTCAAAGACGAGGTATGATTTTCGAGAAGAAGATGTGGTTTCATCTCCTCGAGGAAAACGAAGAATGAACGCTGTTGCTCAAAAGCTAAAAAAATTTAACCTTTGAGTGAGAGCAGTTCTCGATTTTCATTCTAAGTCCACTTTGTATATATGCTGTGATAATCATTCGAATTCTGATAACTTGTATATATTGTATTTATCTCATCTATATTTATCTATTTATTAATTTTTATATTCTTTTTATTCTCTCTTTCATAAGTTCACTTGAAAACCGAGTTGAAAACCCAGTTTTTATTGCCATCATCTGAAGAATTGATTAATTTTTATGGTTTTAATAGCAAACCCTATACACTTGAATGAAATAAGAAATCTTGTACATAATTGTAAAAAAATATTCATTTTAATTTATTATCTTTTTTTTATTACACTAAATATTCTTGAAACTAACCCTGTTTCTTTAAACTAACTTCTCAGATCAACTCGAAGATTGAAAAACAGGATCATAAATACAATAATACGGTCGACCGTAAATACAATAACCGAAGGGAACAACTTCGAAATTTCTAATTCTCAAGGTGGGTTCAAATTCCAAAATGAAATGTATATTAATAAATGAATAGTGGAAGATATTGGGTAAGTAGTCGGGTCAGAAGGAAGACTCTTTTTTCCTTTTACTCGAGCTTTCAAGACTTTATTGTCCCTTCATCAGGAGTCGCTAAAATTACATAGGTGTTACAATATTATCACAAGTATAAGCTTACAAACTCACGAATTTGAGCTTAAGATTGAAGATATTAAAATACATGTAACTATTTCCTGCAGTAAATTCATGGAAAATCTCCCAGTCAAGGGTTGTGTTGTGATCCATTTTTATTGTGTTCTGTGCTTTTGACGAGCTGACATAAATCAGCCACAGAAATTTTTTGACGTTTCTCGCTGAATTGACATCCCTCAAATTGTTGTTTTGTTTTGACTGGGAGATTTTCCATGAATTTACTGCAGGAAATAGTTACATGTATATTTTAATATCTTCAATCTCAAGCTCAAATTCATGAGTTTTGTAACCTTATACTTGTGATAATATTGTAACACCTATGTAATTTTAGCGACTCCTGATGAAATGACAATAAAGTTTCGAAAGCTCTAGTAAAAGGAAAAAAGAGTCTTCTTTCTGACCCGACTTCCCCCCAATATCTTCCACTATTTTATTGCCAGCTAGTCGATAACCGCCATTTCAATTTAATAAATGAATATATAAGATCAAAAGCTTTCAAGTTATTCAAATATATCATTTTCCCAATATAAATAATCGTGGCAAATGTGACTTGTATGATGTTATTCACAATAGAATTGATTCGTAATACAGTGGAACTTTCCTATAACGAAAGCGCTAAAAATTCGTTATACAGAAAATTTTTTTCTATAGTAGGTAATGTCGCGGTCGACTTCACTGATAAGTCATCATTCAAACTTAAGCAATTGCTTTTAGACATTTTCGCACAACTTTTCACACTAGCGTAATGGTAGATAGAAACCAAAGCCAGGGGTCTATTTAAAACTGTTTCAGAAGGATCTCTCTGCTCGCCGTACCTCATGATTTATTTTAAGGTCGGGATATGTTACGTACGTCCAGAAAAACCCCACTCCTATACTTTCTTACCAATACCCATTCAAAGAGTGATGTTCTTTGAATATTCGTTATAGATAGAATTCAACATGGAATTTGCATTCAAGGTGCAATGTCTTGTACGAAATTCGTGTTACAGAGAAATTCGTTTTACAGACGTTCGTTATAGGGAAGTTCCACTGTATTTTCCTAGTGGAACCAGAACGAATCTCGATTAATTTACCCTTTTAAGAACATCCGGTCATAAAAAAAAAGGAATGAAAAGTAAAAACAAAAAACGTTGAAAGCTCCTGATTTTTATGATATTGTTCAAATTATGAGCTGATTAAGTAAACGAAATGAAAGCCATCTGAATATTAACTTTGACCGACATTCTCGTAAACTCCTAACAGAGGTCTAAGGTAAAACTAATAATTCTAGTACATGAATTATGAACATGTTTTTTGAATAATTCATTATATCACTTGAGATATGTACTATAACGTATTGGATGCGATTCATAGATTAAGAAATATCAGAATAATGTTCTGTTTGTCCAAATGTAGCAATTTCCAATCAAAAACCCGAACATTTTTCAATGGAGGGTTTAAATTTTGGATACCTAAGTTCATCGATCTTTATGAACATTCAGAACTGCCTTTGAAATGAGCTTTGCTAGTACAAAGAATATCAATCAGAAACCATTGAAGTGCAGGTAAAAATTTCTTATCTGAAGTACCTTCAAAGAGTTTTCAATAGTTTGACCATTTCGGGCTATTTATATTTCATATAGTTTAGTTGTTTTATTATTGTGGTAGCAATTGAAAGCAGTAGTGATAGGTTATTTGTTGGTAGGTAGATGCCAATGATTGTTGCAGTCAAACATAATTAGATTAGATAACAACATAATATAAGTGAGCGCGAAAGATTTCAAATGCATTCTTTTAGATTTTTTATCTTTTTATTCAGCACACATGATTTTATCATAAAGCAAAATTTTACAAATAATACAGCGTACAAGACGTTTTGTCTAGAAAATCTAATTTGTTTACTACTTATTGATATCACTAATGACTCTATGATACAGGGTGGCCGAGTAATACTGTTCGAATATGTTATTGAGCTCAGATACTTGTGACCTCTGAAGGCGCCTTAATAACACCTTATGTAAGTTAAAATACTAAATTTTTGTGCAAAATCTAGGGTGTCAAGTGGCCAAGAAAGGTACCTAGCTACACTGTGTTTTTAAAAAAAATCTTCTAGTTCGTAATTTTATGAATATGCTCAATAAAATATTCACTCGATTTAACTTCATTTTGTTTTTGAAATTATCCATTACATGTATTAGAACAATGAGAAAACAGGTCGATGTCATTGATGCTTGTTTTCTAAGAACTCCTAAGAGAGACCATTATTTTCAAAGATCAACGAAATTTGATTGACAATTGAAATGACAAGTTTTATGTGTTTTTCCTGACGAATGCTTGCCAAAGTTTGAATGAAAAAGCAAAAATAATATTTCAGTAATTTTTTCAATGATACTTTTATGTCTATATGTACTTTAATATGCCATGTCGTTAATTAATATGATGCTCAGCTGACACAGTTCTTAAAATCTCTTAATTTAATTCTTTTTCATTTGTTGTAAAACCGGACAATTTTTTTCGTCCATCTATTCAATAACTATTTTTTCACGATCAACCGAAAATTATACCATACAAACAAAGCACACCTATGACATCCATATGATTGTGGCTCAAATAATGAAAATATAACCAAATTTTAAAATATTACAGAAGTATGTATAAAATAACGCGTAATTTATAAGATTGGATGAATGTTTATGATACGACCGAAGATATAAACTCCTCCAGTATACATTATGAATAACAAAATAATTATTTCACCCGAGTGAAATTGTTTTTAGTCGATTTTGAGACATATTTGATTCTTGCCGTTATTGAACTAATGTGTTTCTAAGTAAATATAGGTACAATATTTCGAAAAAAATAAAACAGAAACGTAATGGTGTTGATTTCAAAAGATAATTTTTGTCAAGTATTCCATGAATTTAAAGTTCTACAAAAAAGTCAAAATTCGTTTCACACAATCATATTTTTTTTAATAGAGGATATTGAATTCTCACTGTTTATTACGCGTTTTATTATTTTGAAATTATTTATTTGCCGCCAATCTCCATATGACACCACATGTTGCTTTGCGCTCTTCTTGTTTCATTTCAATCAATTTCAGTTTTATTCCATATTGTATCTGAAACGTATGTTCGATTACGCTTTCGAGTTTTCATTCGTATAATTATCGCAAATTTTAGTTCTGTGTTTAGTTCACAGTTGTGTGAAGTTCATTACCGTTATAGTTCAACCACACTCATCATAGTTATGAGATTATTCGTTTTAGAGGGTGTTTTAGCATGGAATTTGTATTCAAGGTGCAACGTCTTGTACGAAATTCGTTATATAGACGTTAGTTATAGGGAAGTTCACTGTAACTGAAAGGTGAATTAGGCATTTACATTCCTGGAATCAGATTAAATTCCGAAAATTTGCATTAAGTTCATTATATACAGTCTTCTTTTAAGTAGCCTACATAGCATAAACTTTTTGTAATGTAAAATTATTTTAATAATTGCCCAATGGTCGTACCAACTGTACAGTAAATTCAAATTATCCGATAGAGATAAAAATATTTTTTCAACGAAATTAGAAGTAGGTAAGGTAGTAGTAAGCAGTGGGGAGGAGGATGCTCAAATATTTTTCGCACTCCGACGGTTAATAGCCAATGACTAATAAAGGGTAGGTACAAATAATTTTCTAACAGGTATATTAGATAGTAAGTTGCAACTTGCAACTTTGAAGTCAGTTGTTATTTGTCCAGCACTGTAAATTGTTGTCGAGTGTTACAAGAACTTTGAGTTTTGAGAGTGAAAATGTTTGCAAAATTGAATGCCATCATGGATGTGAGTGATTTTTTTTGTGTTTCACATTTTTTCTCAACAATTCTATTATCGTTTTTGAAACGTCCATAATGCGTAGAAAGTTTTTGCGTTAACACGTTCGCGACGTCGTGTACCAACGGTGGTACATGACGACTGATCCGAAGAGCCGCCATAGTCCACATGTGATACACGTTGACTTGCTTCTTTTAGGCTAGGCACAAAATGACTCGCAGTTTCGTGAGGTGACGCAGCGTGAGTCGCGGCGGAATTTTGAGAAGGTTAGCTGCGAACGCGGGAACCGCGCAAATACGATCGCAGTACTTGCTGGTGAGATTGCTATAACGCAGTTGGTTACAGGCTCAAAATGGAAATATCTACTGCTCTTTTGTTTGACTTCAATTCTGAATCTGATTCGGAAGAAGTTCGTGTCCGAAATGATATTTTTTACCCCCAACTGACTAAAGGAATGCAGCGAGAAGTTTATACTTAAAAAGAGGAAAAAGTCACGGAGAATTTGTTTTAACCAAAGAATTTAAAGACGGACAATTTCAAAATTATTTTCGGCTAAACCATGACCAGTTCACATTTAAATTTTGTCCTCATATAGTCTACATGGCTTGTATCGTACAAAACTTGCCGAATTCGCACGGTCCAATTAATTTTCCTTCCATTTCTACTACGACTCACCGTGAATACATACAAGAAACTGCGGGATCGACACTGCGTTCCGCAGAGTCACGTTAAGCAAAACCTGCGTCACGTCACACTGCGGTTGTGTATGCGCGGTCGTATTTATTTATTAGATTCACAAAATCTCGCCGTCACCTCACGAAACTGCGAGTCATTTTGCGGCTTGCCTTATAGTATTTAAAAATGCTACGGTTGCATAGATCTTTTGAAAACAAGTTACGGCTTTACAGGGTGATTCACTTATCTTGATCACCTAATTTTGTATTATCAGTAGAAATGAATCTAAAAGATATCCGAGTTCGAACCGCATGTACCACATGAAATATACCCCCTGTATATTTTTTCATTCTGTTGACGGTATTTGATACAAGTCAATGTTTACTTGAGATGTGCGTAAAAGTCGAGAAAACAATAAGACGCCAGGCGTCGCGGCGCTATCAAAAAAATTCTTCAGGAACAGAAGAAAAATTCGAATAAATTATCTTCAGAATGACACAATAAAAAGGTTTGTTCCTGAAACAAAAAAATTATTTTTCCTCCGACTTTTACGCACATCTCAAGTAAACATTGACTTGTATCAAATACCGCCAACAGAGTGAAAAAATATACAGGCGGTATATTTCATGTGGTACATGCGGTTCGAAATCGGAATATTTTAGATTGATTTCTAATGAATTTTCGTTTACCTACTGATAATACAAAATTTTCAAACATGTACCTACTTTTTTCATTTTTATGTAGCCTTTACCTATTATATCATTTTACAGCACTGAAATAGATCCGAACATCCAATAACACAAAAAAAACAAAACTGTGAATTTAATTTTGGGTTACTGAAATTAATCCTTACTTCTTGACAAGCTTGTTACTATACATATTCTCCATCAGATCAAAAAAAAATTTTAATTTGCAGGTCCTTATTCAAAAGGACCCCGCACATTTACTATGGAAATGGCTCCCAGTGGATTTGGCTGAAAATTTGATATGATGTTCTACTAATCCTTCTGATCAAATGTCTAAAACAGTCCGAAGCTGAAAATGGCATACTTCTAGGAGTTTTTATAGCGATTTTTGTATCCATTATGGCTTACGTAGGTATTACTGTTCACACAGAAATGTTTGAGAATATTTCGTGATATTGAAAGCAGATTCTGTCAATTCGAAATATTTTCAAACATTTCTGTGTGAACGTAGGTAATAATAAGCCATAATGGATACAAAAATCGCTAAAAACTCCTAGAAGTAGGTATGCATTTTTCAGCTTCGTGACTGTTTAGACATTTGATCAGAAGGATTAGTAGCAACCCACCGGGAGCAATTCCCATAGTAAATGTGCGGTGTCCTTTCTTTTTCCGTGTGTCAGGTGAGAATTTTCACTCGGTATATGAGATAAAAAAATAAATGAAATTGAAAAATTGAAATCTGCAAAACACTGAGTAAAAATCTGTTTTTAGTTTGAATGGCACAAATTTTATAGCTTTTATGATATGTTGAAAGTCGAATATTGCAATTTATTCATTTTCTTTCGAGCATTTGCTTAATTGTTTTTTATGAATTATTGCATTATTTCATTGAAGAATAATTTTGTGAAAACAAAAGTACCAGATGGATTATTGTTCAGGGTTCTGAAAAGAAAGTCAAATTTTTCTCGTGCTGAAATCTACTGTTTCTGTTCTATCAGAGTTAATTTTCATCTTGTGGATATGAAAAGTACTTCAATAATTATTCGAAAGAGCCAATAAATGACTCTCATATAGAGCATTTGTTTATTTGATTTATTTATGAACCATATGCTACTGTTCCTCTTTTTTGTTTGTATTGTATTTTGAATTTTTCTTATAATATTGATAGATAAATTGAAAAAAAAGGGTTTCATAAGATGTGCAGGAATATTTAAAATGCGTCAAGATTATTATCATCTCGAATTGAGTGTTTTTTCTATCAGGTATAGTATATTTATTCAAGTAAAAATTGATAAATTGCAATATTCGACATTCAACATATCATAAAAGCTATAAAAAAATGTGCCGTTCGAACTAAAAATATATTTTTACTCAGTGTTTTTTGCACACTTCAATTTTCTATTTCAATTTTTTTATTTCATATACCGAGTGATATTTTTCACCTGACACGGAAATTGAAATTTTGAATATGGACTTGCAAGTTTTAAATATTTTTTCTTCTCGATCTGATGGAGATCATGTATGGTAAAAAGCTTGAAAAATATTAGCGAAAATTTGCCATATTGATGAAGATATGGGAGTTTATAGTTTCAACACTTTTGCAAAAAACACCCTGTATCTCTGGAACTAATAGCCCTATGGGACATTTTAACCCGCGATTCTCATTCAGTTTGAGGTCCTCTATCTCCAGTTAGCCGTTGTCGCTTACGTCACCAGTCAACCTGTATATTTCTTTAGACCAGAACACCATATTTCTATGAGTGATCTCAGAAATACTCATCTTTTTATTTAAAATTTAATAGATGTTAAAGGGTATTTTGAGAGCAAAATAATCATATGATTAGAAACTAGCTTGAATTACAGAATAAATACAATTTTTCTTGTGGAAATTGAAGAATATGTAGGCAACGTGATTACCTCTAATATTCAAAAATTATACAGGGTGTTTCATTGGGAAACGGAAATACTTCACACGTGCAGTGTGGCAGGGGCAAGTCAAGTCGGTTCTCGGAAAATACCCCATTTTATCAGGTCTTACTGTCTTCGTAGCCGAGAATACAGGGTGTTTTATGAATTTTGCCCATTTCTTTCTAAGGCCATATCTAATGAACCACCAGGTAAATTTTCTTTATGTTTGGAAAATATGTTCCTAATTAAGAGCCCAAACGTATCATGCAAGAACCGCTATGAAAATCCAGGTCCGGTTAACAAAAAATTACGGATCGTTTGAATCCTCGAAACAACACCCTGTACATCGGAATTTTTAAAATCTGTTTCGATATTCGAAAACACCACCAAAACTTAACTGGGACGTATACTTCACATTTTCGCGCAGAAAGTTTTACTGCAAAAATTTTCAACGTAAAAATGAAGTTGTTTAGAACTTGAATACCCGAAAGTGGTTTGAAGTTACTTTCAACAATGAATTATCAACAATATTGAATCCATAATTATTACAATATTACTTTGTAATTCATTTTCACATTGGTTTTCCTTTCATAGCTGTATACCACTTCAGTTTTTATTTTTGAGTTACTCTCTCGTCGTTTTTCATTACTGCACAAATTTTCAACGTTAACTTGAAGTTTTCAAGAATTTGGTTTTCCGGAAGTGATTCAAAGTAACTTTTAGTGATGAATCTATGAGCTAGTTATTGAGAGAACAATCATTTTTGTGTGAAAAGTCCAAACGTATTATGCAATAACCACCTTGAAAATCCCGGTCCAGGTTAACTCAAAATCTTTTTCCAGGTTCCAAAGAGCAAGAGGAGAAGAGAATTGAAACAATTCGAAAAGAGTTCGAAAGAAACACAAAGTAAAAACTTTGCGTAGAAAAGTATTAATTAAAAATATGTTCAGAAAAATCGAAAAAAATAGTGGTTTGAAACCTTTGGAAGAGGTGAAAACAACGAAAAACCCAAAGTGCAAACAAAAGAAGAGAGGTTTCATCTACATATCAAATTGGAGAAAGCAAAGCTCATTCGCGATTGCCTGGACGATATAGTCACAAACAAAAACAAAGCGGACCATACTAGTATATATAAATACATCAATGAACTCTGTCCAGAGAGACCATTTCCGATGAAATTGAGACAATCAGTTTTCATTCCCGTCGAATCAAACTTGCAATAGAAGAGGGCAATTTAGGAGGATCACCTCCAAGTCGTGAGAAAAAACTCAAGAAGAGGTTGAAAACAACGACCTCGTATTGATGTAATCATCAATTAACCTAACTTGAGGCTCAAATTTTGATTCAGTTTGTTAGTTGTTTTTTT